>NMUG010005801.1:0-12925 GCA_002855965.1 Monotropa hypopitys | reverse complement strand
CGAACACCTAGCGGGACATCGCACCAAGCATGTGATGTGCCGTTATTCATCTCGACGACGCATCAGGGTGATTAACATCGCTTGGCTTAGACCCTAGGTAATGAATTCCTACACCCTAGACCACTACAATTAAAGCCCAAACTTGGAGCAAATCATCACAAGCCAAGGTCGGGGTGCTAGTCACCCCAAGGCCAAACCAACGAGGCTAGCCCTCCATTAATACTACCACAACAATAGAAATGCAAAGGTGTCACCCAAAACACAACATTGAAATGGAAGTATGAATTTTATTAATACATAACACATGAAATAAAATACATTGATAGAGAGAGTAAGAGTATACCAACAACAAACGTGAAAGAGAAACACTCCAAGCTCCATAAATGGCCCCCAAATAGGGAAGAAGAAGGAGAGAGGAGGAGGAGAGGGAGGCTCTCCCCTCTCAAAAACCCTACAAGATAAAAAAACATCCTTCCTACGAATTACATTTGAGTATATATAGTCCTGGCCCAAATAATTTACAAAAATGTCATTAATGAAGTGAAAAACGCAAATCTATACTTAAGGGACCGGTCTCCGTACTCCTGGGAGACCGGTACCCGGGGCATTTCACCCCAACTGACGACCTACTGCCCAAATTTGGGATTTCTGAAATTAACAAAGGGGACCGGTCTCCGTACTCCTGGGGGACCGGTACCCAGGCCTTGGGTCAGCCTTTTGCCTTGATTTTTTGTGTCTCCTCGATAGCTTTCCAACGTTATATTACAATTGACAATCGGAGCTACACAGCAGAAGTTATGCCCGTTTCTCTTGGGTTCCCTTCTTATAGTAAATGGCACCTTTGGTGCCTCCTTTGATGCTCAAATTTCACCTCATGACTCGGGATGGTCCCGGCCCAAATAATTTACAAAAATGTCATTAATGAAGTGAAAAACGCAGATCTGTACTTAAGGGACCGGTCCCCGTACTCCTGGGGGACCGGTACCTGGGGCATTTCACCCCAACTGATGACCTACTGCCCAAATTTGGGATTTCTGAAATTAACAAAGGGGACCGGTCTCCGTACTCCTGGGGGACCGGTACCCAGGCCTTGGGTCAGCCTTTTGCCTTGATTTTTTGTGTCTCCTCGATAGCTTTCCAACGCTATATTACAATTGGCAATCAGAACTACACAGTAGAAGTTATGCCCGTTTCTCTTGGGTTCCCTTCTTCTAGTAAATGGCACCTTTGGTGCCTACTTTCATGCTCAAATTTCACCTCATGGCTCGGGATGGTGTCGGGACTTCCGGACTCATCCGGAGATCGATAAATAACCTGAAAATATGTAAAAATACAAAACAAAAAAACATAAAAAGAAACTAAAATATAAATGAAAATGCAAATAACTAGAATAAAAAGGGAATGAAATCGGCATACAAAACTACAAAATAGTGTTCCGATCATGTGTTCATGACAAAAATTATAGAGTTGGGCTTTATGACAAAACTATAGAGTTGTTCAATTATGTCATTATATTTAAAGAGTTGGGCAATTTCCAAACTAAAAATCTTGGCAATAGCCAACTAAAGTGGTATGTGTATAGTTGTAGAGATGTAAAGCTATATGTGTAAAGTTATAGAGACGTAAAGTTGTATGTGTTAAGTTGTAATGTTGTAAAGATGTAAAGCTACACTTGTGTGTTAAATTATAAAGTTGTAAAGATGTAAAGATGTATGTGTGTGTATTGAGTTGTAAAGTTGAGGAGATGGAAAGTTGCATGAGAGTGTGATAAGTTGTAAAGTGATAACACGGAATACGATATAAGTTGCATATGTGTAAGTTGTAAGTAGTAAAGTGGTAATATATATAATTACTTGGGTGTGTAAGATGTGTGTGTGTGTGTGTTAAGCCGAAAAATGTGTAAACCAGATGTGATATGAGATATGCATGGTGTGAATTGAAAATAAAATAATGTGTAATCTGTATTTGAAAAAAAATGGCATAGTGATGCATGTTGAAAAATAGTAATAAATAAGTAAGGGGTTACTTCAGATTCTATTCTATTGTTCTCTTTGTTTGTCTAGATTTCTTTCTATTGTCTGTGTTAGTCATATGTATAACGCTTATATCTAACAAATTCTTGAATTTCCTTGTTGTCTTGTCTTTTTCTTTTATTGCTTGGAAATCTAGATTGAGGGGACTTTGGGTTCGAGTCCACTACAATTGGCTTGGATTATTATAGTTATGTTCAATTGGAACTGGCAGTGACAGGTGTCTGGTTGGCTAGTTCTTTATAACCTTTGTTGGGTTTAGTCATCCATTGTAATTCATTTTATTGTCTTGTAAGAGTTGTTTTAAGGATTCTTTATTTAGTATTTTTAGTCTTCCGTTATTATTTTGTTTGTATGTTTGAAGTTTTTAGTTTCTTGGTTTTATTAAAGGAAGTTTGTGTTGTATTGGGATTAGTGATTTCATATCTTGTGATTGTGAGTTTTTGGGATGTTGGGGTTTTAAGTCACAAAAGTCATTTGATATTCGCACTATTTAGTGTTTTATCGGGATGGGGCATAGCATTATAATATAAATTAGACTGTCATTTGTTAATTTTTTTCTATAAGTGGTCAACCCTCAAGCATATGATTTGGTTTTTGTTTTAGAAATTACTTGAAATAGAATACTCAACTTGAAAGTAAATAAAGACTTGATAATTAAACTTAGAAATTTAAGAACAGAAATTTTCAAAAAATATATCAATTAAGAAAATAGATCCGGGAATTTTAAAAAATCAAACATACATAATTCTAAGGTAGGTTCCAAATTTTTCTTTCAATTACTCAAATAGAAATCATGTTCCTTTAATTCTAGTTGTATAAGTATTTTAATTAAATACATATTCTTAAAATGAAATTTTCGTAATTTATCTTAAATTTAGAGCAAGTTGGTCGAACCCAAGAAGTATCATCGACTGAAGAATTACATATGGAAAGTTCAGTCAATGCTTATAAATAATCAAAAACTTAACAAGTTCTGTTTTGCTTCGTTCAATCGATTTAAAAACATGAATTTTTCTGCAAACAAACAAGTTCTACCGGTAGAGCAAATGACTATACCGGTAGAAGATGAAAAATCTAGAACTTACAATTATGCCTTGCAAGTTCATTTTCCTAAGTTTCGGGTCTTAAGAGATTACTATTGCCACACTCTAGAAATTTTAATTAATTTTCTTATATTTTCTTTAGATTTGTCTATTCCATTTAGTGGAATTTCTTTTGGAATTTAATCGAAAATCGGATAAAATAGGCCCTCCCGGGACCCACATTTTAGGATTGAAAATGTTTAGGAAGTCCGGGAATGGAGTCGAAAGTGTTTGTCAATGTTCGGGTGATTGCCACGTCGTTTGGCAATCACATAATCCTATTCAAGCAAAATCTTATTTCAAACCCTCCATTTTGGAAGTTTTATATCGAAATGTGGAGGTCCATCCCTTTGGTCCTATTTCGATATAGGAATGCTTCTGTTCGACAAATGCACTGTTGTATTTCGATATGAAGTCCCCTTCTCTCTCTCTTATTTCGATATGCATAACCATCTGCTCACCTTTCTTCATTAGACATTTTGATATACACTAGTTGTATATCGAAATGTGGTTTGTTGGCCCTCTATTTCGATATGGCCTTATTTCAATATGCAACCTTGTGCATATCGATATGTAAAACCCATTGTTCGACTTTTCTCTTTGAGCATTTCGATATACCCTTTGGGTATATCGAAATACAAAAGCTTCTGGTCCCTCCTCCTTCATGCGCATATCGATATATAGGGCGAGCAATCGGAATGTAGCATTTCGATATACCACTTTGGGTATATCGAAACGGGACCCCTACTGGTCTTTTCCCTTCTTTAAACATTTTGATATACCCTTTGGGTATATCAATATGCAAATCTTTCTGCTCCGATTTTGGGTTGTTGCATATCGATATGCATGTCAGTAAAGGCAATTCGGGAATGTTTTTTGGGCTCGTATATAAACACCTCTCTCACATTTTATTCAACACATACACACTCAAACACCAACCCTAGTCGTCTCTCCTTCTCTCCCCACCTCCAATCGATTTCTCCCTCTCTCTCTCTCTCTCACTTCTCTCCCTTCCATCTCTCACATTTGAAGGTTTTTGGCCCTTTGGCCTTCACAAACGTCAACCACAAGGTCACCCTTTACACGTTGATGGTCTCGGATTCGTAAGTATTGAAGAACTCTCACCTAGAGTTGGTCCAATCTTCTCACAAAGGTAGAATTTCATAAACACTTGTATATATACCTTAGTTCTTCTCCCCTCTCTTGTTTATTGAACAAAATCTATGGGTTTAGCATGTGTACATGTTCCTGAGTGTTTTACCTAGATCGTGTCGAGTCTAGGATACTTCCAAACATCCCAATAGATTTTCTAGTGTACCAATTTGACTATCTCATGGCTATTTGACAAAAGCCCCAAATTTGCTAAAACCTTAGTTTTGAAAATTTAGGGGTAATTGCAATTGAAGGTTGTTTCATTAAATTGGAGGGTTAATTTCATGTTGGTACCTTGGAAAATATTGAAAAAAGATTTAATTTGGTCTTTGGCCCAAAGTGTGGAATTTGGAAAAGAATGATTTTTGAATCACTTAAATTGGAAAGTATGGATTTTGATCCTTTGGTTGGCTATATATTTATGGGATTTTGATCCCCGGGATTTTGATCCTTGAATGCAATGCATTCACGATATTGTGCAATGGAAGTTTGACTGGACCCTCCCGTCAAGTCGGGTAATACGAGGAACTTTACGGTTAGATAGTTGATGAGCATCTAACACGGAATCAATAGCCTAAACTCATTCAATATAGTTGGACACTTATTTAGATAAGGTAATTGGAAATATTTTAGAAAATCCTTATTT
Source organism: Monotropa hypopitys (assembly GCA_002855965.1). NCBI lineage: Eukaryota > Viridiplantae > Streptophyta > Magnoliopsida > Ericales > Ericaceae > Monotropa > Monotropa hypopitys. The sequence continues at coordinate 8,012 of NMUG010005801.1, read as the reverse complement.
TGATAAGGTAGTCATTTGTTTGACACTTAACCATTGGAATTGGAAATTGGAATGATCTCTATTGTTTTGGGAAAATCTCATAGAAAACTTATTGGATCCTTATGCATGCATCTCACTCCTTTTATTTCTGTACACTTGCACGTGCACACAACTAGTATATACATCTTTTATTTATATCTCTCTACTAATCTTTGCCTAATCCTCTACTTTTTAGGTAAGGATCTGGTGGCTTAGCTTGGAGTGACCTTTTTGCATTCCTTTGAGCTTTTGAGGACTATTGCTCATGTATGAGCTTGTTTGATCATTTTTCGCACTTTCTTTATTTTAAGGATAACACTCGGGTCTGTAATAACTGTATTTCAGACTTTCATTCCTGCTTGTGTGTCTGGAATTTTCATATTGTGGTGGTTTGGAATGATGTGAGAATGGTAGTGGTACTTTTATTATTTATTACCTTGCTCTATGCCATATTCAAAAAAATGGTTTAAATTTTCAGGGTGTTACAATTGGTATCAGAGCTTTATTTCGAAAACCTAGGGACATTGGGGAGACTCTTAGTTTCAATGGGTGCACTATGTGACTTATGTATTGTGTGTCATATGATCATGTTGTGTGCTTACGTGCTTGTGTGTGCATTACATAAGGATCCATAATAAAGATTTTAAAACAAAAAAATCTATGAAGGCCTAATCTATGACCCTTTTATTCGTAGTACTTGGGTCATTCTTCCTAGAGTTCTTGGTTATTGGTACCTATTTCGAGTCTTAGTCAGTATTCCAACCTAGTCTACTGGTTATTTTTGGTGACTTATCCTTGAGCATTTGGACTCTCTTTAATGTGATTTTCAAATCCTTTCATCTTGTAGAATCATGTCAAACCGTCGAGGACGTAGTCGTCGTGGGGTTCCTATCCCCGATGCTGTTAGCGAAGAAGTTAATGGTCTACCAAGGGACCTTTCCAGTATGGTCCAACCTGAAGGGGTCATCCCCGGAGGGATGGCCAATGTGGGACAATTCATTCGCGAAATAGTTGTAGCCATAGTTGAGGCCAACAGAGAGATTACTGCACCTAGAGGGAATGCTCCTAGTAGGATCTCGAAAGATCTTCGTGAATTTCGGAGAATGGATCCACCCAAGTTCAATGGGGAGGGCGACCAGATAGAGGTAGATCATTGGATAACGGAGATCCGAAAGATCTTCGAAATTCTTAAATTTCTAAGAACAAGGTTCGCATCTCTCTTGCTTCGTACCAATTAGTTGGAGAAGCGAATGCATGGTGGACTTTGGTTATTGAAGCAAGGAGGGATGCTCTTCGGGTCCTTGCCGGTGCAAATCCTCAAGCTGTGATTGATCCTCTTGGATCTATGTCATGGGCAGATTTTGAAGCCATCTTTGAGAATCAGTATTTTCCAGAATCCTTCTGTGATAGTATTTGCGAGTAGTTCGAGAGGCTCGAGTAAGGGACTATGTCTGTGACTCAATATGCAATTAAGTTTCAGTCGATGTCCAGGTTTGCCCAAGATTGGGTGAATTCAGAAGAGAAGAAATATAAGAGGTTTGAATGGGGTCTTCACCCGGCTATTCAGCGTTTGATTGTGGGGCATCATATTCGGGTCTTTGCCGATATGGTGGAGTGTGCTAGGTTTATTGAATCAAAGAAGGAGACATCAAAGGAAGTAAAGGTCTAGGAACCTAAGGGCCAATCCTCTAGCTCTAGTGGTTCTTCATACAGCTTTGGCAAGAAGAGACAGCATGAGCAGTCACATTTCTCTAGGGGTCAGAAGCAACAGGTTTATCTAGGTCAGCCTGGTGTTGCTTTCAGGGCTCAGATAGTGTGCCACAAGTGTAACCAGTATGGCCATCTTCACACAGAATGCCCACAGGTGAATTGTTACGTGTGTGGCCAATCCGACCATGTCTCTAGATTTTGCCCTTCTAAGGGCATGGAGTGCAGTGAGGTAGGGTCTATCTAGCAGCCCCGCCAGGTTCAGCATTTCCAGCCGGTTCTAGCTTAATCCAGTTAGGGATCTAGATCAGACAAGAAAGGTCCTTCGAGACCAGGGAAATCTTCGGGCCAGCACAGTGGTGCAGGGCGTAGCCAAATGACTCAGGGTAGAGTCTATACGATCCCATCTATTTCTCCTCAGCCTTCTGTTCAGCAGCCGGAGGCATCAGTTGTTCGTGGTAACATTCTTATTTATAACTCTTGGGCATCAGTTCTTATTGATTCAGGTGTATAGCATTCTTTCTTGGCATTTTCTTTTGCATCTGCTTTGGGATTAGAGTTGGAGGTATTTAATCCACCATTGCTAGTGGAGTCTCCCGTTGGTGGCCGTATCCCTCTGAATTATTTCTATCAGCAATGTGAGATGACCATTGCAGATCAACATTTGTCCTTTGACCTTATTGTGTTGGGAATGTTCGGGTTTGATGTTATCTTGGGCATGGACTGGTTGTCAACTCATCATGCCAACATTGATTGTTTCCGGCATAGAGTTCTCATCGAAGCTCTGGAAGGAGACTTCTTTTACTTTCTTGGGGATCGTCGGGATACTATCGAATCATCTTTCTACGATCCTAAGGAGCGCGGCTCCATTTGTTACATGCTCTCCAGTTTGGCTTTAGATGATGATGTCTCCGAGAAACAGGAGTTACCATCAGTTGTCTGTGACTTCCCGGATGTCTTTTCAGAGTAGTTGTCGGGTCTACCTCCCGAGAGGGAAGTAGAATTCTCTATCGACCTTATTCCTGGTTCTGCTCCGATTTCTATTCCTCTATATCGATTCTCTCCATCCGAACTTAGGGAATTGAAATCTCAGATTGAAGATTTGTTTGCCTTGGGATTCATTTATCCTAGTTCTTCCCCTTGGGGAGCGCCTGCTCTCTTTGCTAAGAAGAAGGATGGATCTCTCCGTCTCTGTATTGACTATCAGAAGTTAAACTATGTGACCATCAAGAATCGATATCCCATTCCCAGGACCGGTGATCTTTTCGACCAGTTGCAAGGTTCTACTTGCTTCTAGAAGATAGATTTGAGGTCGGGCTATCATCAATTGCATATTTGAGAGGAGGATATCCCAAAACTGCTTTTCGTACTCGTTATGGCCACTTCGAGTTTGTGGTTATGCCGTTTGGGATAACCAATGCTCCGACCACTTTCATGGACTTGATGAACCGCATCTTCTAGCCTTTTCTAGATCAATTTGTTGTAGTGTTTGTAGACGACATCTTGATCTATTCTGCTTCAGTAGAGGAACATCAGAATCATCTTACCATTGTTCTTGGATTGTTGAGAGAACATCAGTTGTAAGCCAAACTCAGCAAATGCGAGTTTTAGATTTCGGAAGTGAAATTCTTGGGTCATGTGGTATTCTAGGAGGGCATTTCTGTTGATCCGGTGAAGATTGAGGTGATTCTTTCTTAGCCTAGGCCATCTAATGTTTTTGAAGTTTGTAGTATTCTTGGTCTCGTGGGCTATTATCGACATTTTGTTCTTGACTTTTCACATCTTACCGCCACGATGACTCGTCTTATGCGCAAAGGAATCCGCTTTATTTGGGATGGCACGTGTGAAACTGCGTTTGAAGAGTTAAAAAGACGTTTGACTTCGTCCCCTATTATTATCGTTCTGGAAAGAGGCATTGGCTACACTGTCTACTGTGATACTTCCCATGAGGGTTTGGGTTGCGTATTGATGCAATCTGGCAAAGTCGTGGCATATGGGTCTCGTTAGTTGAAAATCTATGAGAAGAATTATCCGATGCATGATTTGGAGCTTGTGGAAGTGATTTTTACGTTGAAAAGTTGGAGGAATTATCTCTACAGCGAGAAATTTGAGGTTTTCTCCGACCACAAGAGGCTCAAGTACTTATTCATGCAAAAAGAACTTAACATGCGTCAGTGTCGATGGATTGAACATCTCGAGGATTATGACTTTGAACTGTATTATCATCCGGGCAAAGACAATGTTATCGCAGATGCCTTGAGTCGGAGGTCTTGTCACTTGGCTAGCCTATCCATACGTGACTGGAAGTGTTTAGCAAGCTTGGGAGAGTTTGTGCTTCATTCCGAAGAAGTTGGGGTTTGTGCAACTTGACCATTTGTCCCTCTTTGTCGCAGAAGGTCGTGGAAGATCGAACCAATGATGACGGAGCTGCTATCTATTGTTCTAGGTGTCTTGATAGGCAAGCACCGCCTGGTTGGGTTGTTTTTGGAGATGTGGGTGTTCGTTTCAAAGGAAGATTGTTCGTGCCATCGGTTTGTCGACCCGAGATTCTTCATGAATTTTATCATTCTTCGTTTGCCGTTCATCCCAGTGGAGATAAAATGTACCATAATCTACGACGTTTATTTTGGTGGCCTGGAATGAGGAAGTATGTCGCTTGTTTCATTATGAAATTTCTTGTTTGTCAGGAAGTTAAAGCCGAGCACCAACGTATAGCAAGTTTACTGCAACCATTACCAGTGCCGGAATGGAAATGGGAGCATATCACGATAGATTTTGTGTCGGGTTTGCCTCGTACTCAAGACGGTAAGGATGACATATGGGTTGTTGTGGATCTTTTCACCAAGTCTGTTCATTTCTTACCCATCCGGACTTCTCAATCTATTGATTCCTTGAGTCATTTGTATATCAAGGAGATTATTCGTCTGCATGGAAAACCTTCCTCTATTGTATCTGCTTGCGACCGTCGATTCACTTCCTGTTTTTGAAGGAGTTTGCAAAAAGCATTTGGTACCGAACTTCACTTCAGTACGGCTTTTCATCCACAGACAGACGGGCAATTCGAGCGCAATATCCAAGTTTTGAAGGATATGTTGCGAGCTTGTGTCTTGGATTATCTTGGTAGTTGGTGGGATCATCTTCCATTGGTAGAGTTTGCGTATAATAATAGCTATCATTCTAGTATTAGAATTGCACCCTTTGAGGCCTTGTATGGTCGGCCATGCAATTCTCTGGTTTGTTGTACCGAAGTTGGGGACTCTGTTGCCATGGGTCCAGAAGCAGTCCGACAAATCACCGAGCAAGTGAAGAGAATTCGCCAACGATTGTTGACGGCACAGAGTTGTCACAAGAGTTATGCAGACAATCGGCGCCACCCTTTGTCTTTTGAGGTGGGTGATCAAGTTTTTCTGAAGGTATCTCCTCGTCATGGTACGTCTCGTTTTGGTAAAAAAGAAAAGTTAGTTCCTCGCTATATTGGTCCATTTGATATCATCGAAATAATTGGAGAAGTTGCCTATCGTCTAGCCTTGCCGTATACACTTTTCGATATTCATGACGTCTTTCATATTTCCATATTGTGGAAGTATGAACCTGATCCCTCTCATGTTCTGGATTGGTCTACCCTGGCCTTGGAAGCTGATGTGTTATATGAGGAACATCATGTGTGGATTTTGGACACTCGGGAGAAGGTATTGTGAGGAAAGATCATTCCTTTGATCAAAGTTCTTTGGAAGATCCAGCAATGGGAAGAGACTACTTGGGAATGACAAGATGATATGATGGAGAAGTATCCTGAACTCTTTGCTTAAGGTACTTATCTATTCTTATGTCCCTCATTTTCGATTTGGCAAATTTCGAGTACGAAATTTTTGTAAGGAGGATAGTTTGTCACACTCTGAAAATTTTAATTAATTTCCTTATATTTTCTTTAGATTTGTCTATTCCATTTAGTGGAATTTCTTTTGGAATTTAATAGAAAATCGGGTAAAATAGGCCCTCCCAGGACCCACATTTTAGGATTGAAAATGTTTAGGAGGTCTGAGAATGGAGTCGAAAGTGTTTGTCAATGTTTGAGTGATTGCCACGTCGTTTGGAAATCACATAATCCTATTCAAGTAAAATCTTGTTTCAAAACCTCCATTTTAAAAGTTTTATATCGAAATGTGGGGGTCCATCCCTTTGGTCCTATTTCGATATAGAAATGCTTCTGTTGGACAAATGCACTGTTGCATTTCGATATGAGGTACCCCTTCTCTCTCTCTCTCTCTCTTATTTCGATATGCATAACCATCTGCTCGCCTTTTTCATTAGACATTTCAATACACACTAGTTGTATATCAAAATGTGGTCTGTTGGCCCTCTATTTCGATATGGCCTTATTTCGATATGCAACCTTGTGCATGTCGATATGTAAAACACACTGTTCAACTTTTCTCTTTGAGCATTTCGATATACCCTTTCGGTATATCGAAATACAAAAGCTTATGGTCCATCCTCCTTCATGCGCATATCGATATATAGGGCGAGCAATCAGAATGTAACATTTCGATATACCACTTTGGGTATATCGAAATGGGATCCCTACTGGTCTTTTCCCTTCTTTGAACATTTTGATATACCCTTTGGGTATATCGATATGCAAATCATTCTGCTCAGATTTTGGCTTGTTGTATATCGATATGCAACTTATGCATATCGATATGCATGTCAGTAAGGGCAATTTGGGAATGATTTTGGGCTCGTATATAAACACATATCTCACATTTTATTCAACACATACACACTCAAACACCAACCCTAGTCGTCTGTCCTTCTCTCCCCCCTCTCCAGTCAATTTCTCCATCTCTCTCTCCCACTTTTGTCCATTCCATCTCTCTCATTTGAAGGTTTTTGGCCCTTTGGCCTTCACAAACGTCAACCACAAGGTCACCCTCTACACGTTGACGGTCTTGGATTCATATGTATTGAAGAACTCTCACCTAGAGTTGGTCCAATCTTCTCACAAAGGCAGAGTTTTATAAACACTTGTATATATATGCCTTAGTTCTTCTACCCTCCCTTATTTGTTGAACAAAATCCGTAGTTTTAGCATGTGTACGTGTTCCTAAGGGTTTTACCTAGATCGTGTCGAGTCTAGGATACTTCCAAACATCCCAATAGATTTGCTACTGTACCAATTTGACTAACCATGACTATTTGACAAAAGCTCCAAATTTGCCGAAACCGTAGTTTTGGAAATTTGGGGGTAATTGCAATTGAAGGTTGTTTCATTAAATTGGAGGGTTAATTTCATGTTGGTACCTTGGAAAATATTGGAAAAAGATTTAATTTGGTCTTTGGCCAAAGTGTGGAATTTGGAAAACAATGATTTTTGAATCACTTAAATTGAAAAGTATGGATTTTGATCCTTGGGTTGGCTATATATTTATGGGATTTTAATCCCCGGGATTTTGATCCTTGAATACTATGCATTCACGACAATGCACAGTGGAGGTTTGACTGGACCCTCTCGTCGAGTCGGGTAATACGAGGAACTTTATGGTTAGATAGTTGACCAACGTCTAATGCAGAATCAATAGCCTAAACTCATTCTATATAGTTGGAACCTTGTTTAGATGAGGTAATTGGAAATGTTTTAGAAAACCCTTATTTTGATAAGGAAGTCATTTGTTTGACACTTGACCATTGGAATTGGAAATTGGAATGATCTCTATTGTTTTGGGAAAATCTCATAGAAAACTTATTGGATCCTTATGCATGCATCCCACTCCTTTTATTTCTGTATACTTGCACATGCACACAACTAGTATATACATCTTTTATTTATATCTCTCTACTAGGATTTGTCTAATCCTCTATTTTTTAGGTAAGGATCCGGTGGCTTAGTTTGGAGTGGCCTTTTTGCATTCCTTGGAGCTGTTGAGGACTATTGCTCATGTATGAGCTTGTTTGATCATTCTCCACACTTTCTTTATTTTAAGGATAACACTCGGGTCTGTAATAACTGTATATCATACTTTCATTCCTGCTTGTGTGTGTGGCGTTTTCATATTGTGGTGGTTTGAAATGATGTAAGAATGGTAGTGGTACTTTTATTGTTTATTACCTTGCTCTATGCCATATTCCAAAAACATAGTTTAAGTTTTCGGGGAACATAATTGAAGAATTGAAATTAAAATTTAACTAATTAATTTTAATTGAAAGGAAATTTAACTAAATAATCTAGCTTAGGATTCTTGAAGTGGTTTGGGGTATTCAATGTTTACATACTAAAAATAGAAAGTAAA
>NMUG010005800.1:0-12926 GCA_002855965.1 Monotropa hypopitys | reverse complement strand
TTGAAAAAGGAACTAGAAAATCATGTATGAAAACCGGACATGTTTGAGGGGGAGTTTCCTTATCCTTTCATGATATATTTTTCTTGATGTTTGTTCAAATATATTCTTGTATGAGGTGATTACTTAATAAAAATTTACTTGAAATTTCACCTCATGATAACGATCTAGTTTAGCCGCCTATTCTCTATATTTTCATATAATATCTTTAAGAGATTAGGGAGAAAAGTATAACTCGTTTATCTGCGTGAAGGATTTTGCATTAGTTGATGATTCATTTACCTCTGGTGCTTACTAGTCATCATCTTCTAATTGCCATAAACTTCAACGATAAATCAATAATTTAAAGTGGCATGAACAAGTAACCTTATGCTTTATTTCGGGTTTCTGATGGATCTATTATCGTTCTTGTTCACATTGTATGCCAGAAACTATGTAACGAAAGTAACTCAAATACGGATTTTTAACATGATTTCACTTGTTGAGGGGGAGTTCCTCAAATATTTCTTGTCCGTTTCAATTCCTCACTGTAATAAGTTTTCTAAGAAAGTTACATTTCGTTATTGATATAAATAAGATGAAAATGGTTGATAAGCGTGCATGTTTTATGTTCACATCATAATTAATGAGATATTTCTCTTCTGAATACTTTGATGGACGTAGTCACTGACACTTCGCTTATGCAATTTGCTCACACTGATCTTGAAAAGGTCTTAAGTTGAGTTATATATTTTTTTGGAACATTTTGACTAATTAAATATGAATTTATGATATTCTGGATAAATTGCTGCAAATATAATTTTTTTGGTATCGTTTATGTCCCTAGGATGTGGTGTCTAGACTATAAAGTATATTCATTATTTGTTTCGGGGTATCTTTCATAACCCTAGTCATTTAGGTTGACAATAGGAATATATTATGAGTTATTAATTTTAGAATAAGTTGCAAAAATATGATTTTTGTGCATTACCGTGTTCAGGGAGTCGACGGCTTTCCAGAAGCGCCAAGGTGCCAATACGCGCGTTATTAAAACTGCAGCGCCGCTCAGTGCTTCAAAGCACGGCGATAGCGCCACAGCACCGCACAGCGCTGGTCGCCTATAAAACCTGAATCCGCGATTGTTCTGCAGAATTCAAAAAGTAAACTCCTACACTTAAATTTTTAAATTACTTGTCAATCAAAGTGCTAGACTCGTGTTTCTTCAAGGGGGTAAATACTCTAATTATTCTATATACTTCGATCGTACTTCTAAATTATATCGGGGTCAACCTCTCATGCTCGTGGATGGAAACGTCCACCTGATACGCGTTTGTGTTATATTTCGTTAATGCTCAATCAAAAGATATGTATGAATACCTGATGAGAATGGTTTAGCGTAACATTGTCCTCTTGAGTTTGCTCCTACTATTGCCAGCATAGTTTGTGAGATTACTGATAGAATAGGAAATCGTTTGACTCCGCTTGTTCATGCACATCTTTAGTCACACTATTGCTTTCTGAACAAAATTGTCTGCTCCATTGTCGAGCCTACAGATCATGTGCATGGTGTGCCTATCTGTATAGCTGAGTTATTATATGCTATTGGGCGTGACTTTTCTTACGATTTAGCGTCGCATATGTGGTGGTTGATTTACTATTATTCGTGCCATCCTTATGGTACCACACGTATTCCATTTCTTTCAACTATCACTCGTTTCTGAATGAAAATCACGTTCCTTCTATCCCTGATGAGCCTCGATCATTGGCTAAACGAGATATATCTCATATGACTGATGGAGCTTCTCATTCTCGTATTGGTAAGGTTGTGGACCTGGCCAAGAAGTATCAGATTTTCCTCCACTGTACTGTCTTGTGAATCCTGTCTATCCACCTCTGTTTTCTCCTCAGGATTATCTTCCACCCTGGCATCTGGCCCCATATGCTTCACCTCACGTTTCTCCGTTGGTCTCACATGTTGCACCTCTACACCTGGTCGTTCCTCCACTTTCAGATCCTGTGATGACTTATCTACAGGAGCAGTTTGCTTTACGGGGTACTCGTCTAGATCATCAGGACGAGCAGTTTGCTACATTTGGTACACGTTTAGATCGACAGGGGGAGCTGTGAGACCCCGTCCCAATTAAATAGCATTTTCAATTTATAAAATCATTTGAAAACATTTTAAATCATTTTGGTTTAAGGTTGGACCCTTAGAGAATCTAAGAAGCGAGTTAGGGAGCCCAAAAGCCAAGACTGTTCGGCAGCCCAGACGATCGGCACAGGCCGGACCAACCCCATTCGGACCAACCCAGCCCAGATCAGCCCAACCCGCCGTCCCAACCGACCACCCGCTCCGAATCCATACCAGCTGCGCGGCAGCAGCTCTGCCGAGCTGCAGGGTCCAGTCATGTCTCGACTGACCGCCGCCTGACTTCGATGGGACAAGTCAGCCGCAGGTTGCAGACTGCCCTGCAGATGTTCAGACCTGACTTTGACGGGACGTATCCCTGACCCATTCGGCAGGATTAAGATGGCATCTTGTCAGCATTTAATGACCTCACCTACCACCCCAGACTTCTCCGAACCACTATAAAAGGAACCCCTTGGAGCATTCATTTCTTACTCCCATCCGAGAGCTCTAGAGAGAGAGAGAGAGAGTGAGAGAACCCCTGTTACCGACGCCCTACTGTTCGGCAAGGCTCAACACTTAGAACCTTTCCTAAGTGCAGTGACTCTACCAGACCACCCACTCTCGTTCGGCCAAACCATCCAGCAAAGCAACAAACCATTGTACTGGACCAGTTTTCCACCAGAGTACAGTGTTCGGCAGAAGTCTGCCCGAATAGCTAGTGACCTCAGGTAAATCCTTAGTCCTCCAGTCACGTTTTATCTTAAAGCTATGCTTTCTAGTGTTCGGCAAGTCCATTCAATGACTTGGCCGCACTAAAGCTTGTTCGGCAGCCACCCTTTGGCTTAGACCGAAGCAATCCAGACCCTTAGAGCTTCTGTTCAACAGCTCGGCCTTCGACCACATTTGTTCGGACAGAACCTATAGACCTCCGGCTAAGCTTGCTTCAGCTCGGCAGGTATGACAGACCACCTCTCAAAAACATTTCTGACCTTCCCACACCATTTGCCGACCTCCCATTTGTCAGAGCGATCCTGCTCGACAAGGAACTGTCTGCCTTTTTACTCTTTCCACTCTTTGAGCTCGGCTAACCGGCCAACAGCTCGGGCGTTTAGCCCAAAGTCTTGCAAACCCTCTGGCTGACCTTTTCAACCAATTAGAACATCCTAAAGTAGTGTTCCCGAACTATCAGTGTTCGGCAGTAGCCTTACTGGTTTGTCCGGCAGAACGGTAATTCAAGACTCGGCCGCTCCAATTCGGCTAAGTCTCGATCTACTCGGCAAACACTCCAGAAAGCCCTAATAGAACCCTTCAACCCTTTTCGACCAACCGTTATACCAAAAACACCATTTCCCGCGCAGAGCACTGTTCGGCAAGACCTTGTCCGATAGAGCCTCTGCTCGGCAAGGCCATGCCCGGCCATGCCATGATTCGGCAGAAGGACCCTTCGGTCCCAAAAGACTCCTACATCCTTCGGTTAATGTTTTGCTAAACGGCCCCTGTCCTCCGGACAGTAGGCCTTCGGTCTCCATGCCACCCGGAGCTCGACCAGTCGGCCAGATCAGTCTGACCTTTCTTTAGGTCGACAGATCAGTTCGGCAGAGATCTTTTACTGTTCGGCAGAGAACTCTTAATGTTCGGCAGAGACCTCTTACTGTTCGGCAGAAACCTTAGTACTCGGCAACAATCTTAGTTATCTTCCTTGTATTTTATTGGCAGATTTGCAGTGCTAATTCAAAAGAAATCAACCCAAGTTTAAAAGGTGAATTTTGTACATGCCCTCTCTACTCGTACTTTTGCTTACTCGTTCTCTCGTTTTATAAAATAGTATTGTGGCTATTGAGCCAAGAAAAGCTTATTATGATTAATGTCTTGCAAAAAGGGAAAGAACTTGTGATTAAACTCTTTTATACATTGACAAACAAATGTGAAAATTGTTTTATGTGATTCTCGGCACGGACATGTCATGGCCATGGAATACGGTCAAAAATGGATAAGAGCCCGAATGCTGGGGGCAGGGTCAGATACCATGCATACAAGTGCAGGATATAAGGTTGGGACCAAACCAGATGGTCATTGGATGATATCATACCACTTTGCAAATTACGGGGTAGCTCCCCTTGTTTTCTGGTACCGTGGAGGCTGTAATTGATTGAAAGAGACTGGTTGACAGTCGAAACAACTCGGGTGGATCACCCATAGCAATCAATATGCATTTACTTGCAGGTTCATGAATGAAAGATGGCGAAAATCTAATATGACCAGAATGGGTCAAAGATACTACTTTTGAGGCTATGTGAGCCAATTATACTATGTTCTCTGAATGGTTTTACTTGCAGGAAATAATCTTGGTTGTCCATGAAACTTGTGGGCCAGACATGTACTAAAATTCACTCTAGCTTTATAGCTTACGTGTTTTTCTAAAACTCTTTTCAAGACTTGAAGAGCAGGAATAGGAGCCCTCGGAGTTGCTTAAAATATCTTTGTTTATGACTATCACATGTATCGAGCCTACGGGGCTTATTTTGTACCATCCGATTTATTAATGAACTGATGTGGTTTTTATTTGCTAGTAATGCACTCTCTGAGTTAATTCACGCTTTCCGCTATTATTCAAATCTAAAATTGTTCGTCAAATCCCTAAACTCTATTTAAAAGGGTCTTTAGCGAGCTTGCTCGTTGACCGGTCATGACTCATGTGAGATTGGGTCGTGACAACAGTGGTATCAGAGCATGAGTTTTCGGATTTCGAACAAACTCAGAGATAGGATCAAGGCACTCACTAGTACGTTAGAAATATCTTCTAACCATTGAATATAAACTTATTTTGCTGTGAATGCATATTTTAGCCATGTCTAGCAGCGGGAGTAACTATGCTACCAGCGACTCTTCCAGCAGTGACTCCGAAAATGAGCACGAGAATGCACTGCCTCCAGCTGAACCAAAGGAAGAAGAGCTATTTGTGGTAAGCGAAGATGTTCAAGAGAGGGCACATGCTGATTCAACCACAATCACTTCAGACCTTATAGCCCAGGTAACAATACGATTCGAGGATAGTTCGGAGGGAGAAGTACGAGCCATGATTAATTACCACCTGCATCTACTAGAACGAGCCTGCGTAGTGGCTAGGAGATCAATTCGAAATTGGGAGTTTGAACACCTTATAAACGGAGCAAGGAATCGTATCCTGAATGGAAACAACGAAGAAGCCCCACCAGAGGAAGAAGAAGCAGCTGAAGAAGAAGAAGAACCTATGGATTGGCACAATGGAGACTGGGGCCTCAATTTCGAGGACGACCCCGAGGATGACCCTAAGGAGGATCCGAGCGAGAATGAAGAGGAAGAGGAAGAGGAAGTTATCGACATAGATCGTGAGGAGTGGGTTTATCCACCCTATGAGTGGCCTAACCACTCGGACGACGAGTAGTATTTTTAAATCTCTTATTATTGTCTGGCATGTTTAGTAGTTCCTTATTACCATCCGTCATGTTAGCATTCCTGTTTTATGGCAAACCTTCATCTTATAATGAATTAAAACAATCTCTTTCTATGTCTCTGACTGAAAATATTTTCGGAAGCAGAATGGTTAACACTCGCAACGGTCAAGGGAATAATCCAAGGAACGATGAGGTAGCTGAGTTACGCGATATGGTGAGAAGACTAGCTGGAACTGTTCAAACCCAGCAAGAAATGCTCAATCAATACATCAATCATCCAGGACCCGTGAATGAGCCACCCAACCTCGGAGAGGAAGCGCTAGTCGATCCGATCGAGCAAGCGGTTAATTTCGTAGCGGTAAAGGAATTTCTGAAGCTGAAACCTCCTACCTTCCAAGGAGGAATGGACCCAGTAAGAGCAAATGAATGGATCGCAGCTTTGAAAAAGAACTTACGATTGCTGAGGTATTCTGATCAGTAGAAAGTAGAAATCGGTTCGTATCTGCTAGAAGGTGAAGCAAACCATTGGTGGAGTCTGAAGAGTGTCGTAGAGCCAGAAATAAGTTGGGGGAGATTCTTGGAGGTTTTTAGGGAAAAATTTATGCCGAGGGCAACGCAGACTGCTAATAGGATGGAATTTGAACACTTGAAGCAACGAGGGATGACGACGGTGGCTGCTTATGAAGCTGAGTTTACAAATCTCGCTGCCTATGCCCCATACTTAGTATCGGAAGAAATGAAGGCGAGGTGTTTCGAGGACGGACTGAAGCCGGAGATTCGGAAAGTAGTGCGACCCCTTCAGCTATCAACTTATGCTGACATTCTGGACCGAGCCCTATTAGTCGAACAAGATGTTGAAGATACAAGATGCTACCAAGAGCGGAAGAGGCAACACCAAGCACCTAGGAGAGCTGTCCCACTAAAGAAGGCAAACTTTGGAGGAAGGAGAGATGATCAAAGAAGGATGGAAAATCGAGGTAACGGAAATAGAGCACCCTTGACCTGTTTTGGCTATGGACAGGAGAGTCATTTCAAGAAGGATTGTCCAAAACCAGCAACTGGAGCCAACATGATACCCGTAGGTGCACCAAGAGTCAATCATCATGACAACCGGAACCAACGTCAGGGAAGAGCTTTCGCTTTAATCCCCGGAGACTCCCACAACGATGAAGCCGTAGTAGCAGGTAGAATTCTCGTTTGTGGAATTCCGACCTATGCATTATTCGATTCAGATTCTACTCATTCTTTTATTTCAAAGTCACATTCTTAGAAAATCAATAGAAATCTTGAACCTTTGGGATTCGACTTGCTCGTGTCTCAACCCATGAGCAAGGGAGTCATATGCTCATCTGTCTTTAGGAATTGCGACGTTTCCATGAATGGAACTCAAACCACGATCAACTTAATCCCCCTAGCCATGCCCATTTCGATGCAATTATTGAAATGGATTGGTTGTCCCAATCCAAAGCCAGGATTGACTGCGCAAGGAAGTGTATAATCTTCGTAGGATCCGGAGAAGACGAAGCCAAGCTCGAAGGAGAGAAAGTCACATCACCCCCGTGTTTTGTGTATATAGCACACGCTCGACGATTATTGCAGAAAGGATGTCGAGGCTACCTTTGCAGCATTCTCTCTACTACGCCCAGTACTCGTTCAATATCCGATATCCCCATAGTTCGTGACTTCTCTGATGTCTTTCCCGAAGACTTGCCAGGAATACCTACTAATCGAGAAGTAGAGTTTAGTATCGAGACTATTTCCGGAAGCCAACCAGTATCCAAAGCACCTTACCGTATGGCACTCGCAGAGTTAAAAGAATTGAAGGCACAACTCCAAGAGTTGGTAGATAAAGATTTCATCCGACCTAGCTCATCACCATGGGGAGCACCAGTTCTGCTTGTCAAGAAAAAGGACGGAACGATGCGGCTCTGTATCGACTATCGGGAGCTAAATAAAGTCACCATCAAGAACAAATACCCATTATCGAGAATCGACGACCTATTCGACCAACTGCAAGAAGCCAGAGTGTTCTCAAAAATCGATTTATGTTCAGGGTATCACCAGCTCAAGGTTAAGGCGGAAGACGTGGAGAAGACAGCTTTTCGCACCAGGTATGGTCATTTCGATTTCTTAGTTATGCCATTTGGCGTCACCAATGCACCTGCAGCATTCATGGATTTGATGAACCGGGTCTTCACCAATTATCTCGACGACTTCGTAATCATATTCATCGATGATATTCTCATTTAGTCCAAGGACGAAGAGCAACATGCGGAACACCTGTCGATCGTTTTGCGGACCCTGAAAGATAAGGAGCTTTATGCCAAGTTCAGCAAATGCGAGTTCTGGCTCACAGAAATTCAATTTCTCGGGCACATCATCAACGAACGTGGAATTTCAGTAGACCCTCAAAAGATAGGAGCAATCCAAGAGTGGCCCAAGCCAACCTCAGTAACTGAAGTCCATAGCTTTCTTGGACTCGCTGGCTACTACAGAAGATTCATTAAGGATTTTTCAAAGATCGCAACCCCGATGACGGAGCTGACAAAGAAAGGAGAACCATTTGTTTGGTCAGAGGCTAGAGAAGGAAGCTTCCAGGAACTAAAAAGACGACTCACCACAACACCTGTTCTCGTGCTACCTCAGGAGGGAGAAGACTTCGAAGTCTACAGTGATGCGTCACTCAAAGGACTCGGATGTGTTCTGATGCAACAAGGTACAGTTATTGCTTATGCTTCCCGACAGCTAAAGCCTCACGAGAAGAACTACCCAACTCACGACTTGGAGCTAGTCGCAGTAGTCTTTGCTTTAAAGATTTGGCGTCACTATCTTTATGGAGTCACCTGCAATTTGTTTACCGATCATCAAAGCCTGAAGTACCTTTTCACCTAGAAGGAGCTGAATCTCAGACAACGAAGATGGCTGGAGCTGATGAAAGACTACGACCTCAACATCCAATACCACCCGGGAAAAGCCAACACCGTTGCAGATGCCTTAAGCAGAAAAGGAAAGGAAGAGCTCGATCATTTGCAGCTTGGACATCTCAACACCATCATCATAAGGCCAGCCATTCTTGAAGAAATTAAGTCGGGACAAGGAAGCGACCCAAAACTCATAAGAATCAGAGAAGGAATCACTCCAGAAAGCGAATTCACCCTCACTGATGAAATTCTCCGATTTAGGAATCGTTTGTGCATCCCCAACGATGAAGAAATCAAGAAAAAGATCATGGATGATGGCCACCACTCAAAATTCGTAATTCACCCCGGTCAAACTAAGATGTACCAGGACCTGAAGAAATCCTACTGGTGGATGGGAATGAAGCGCGACATAACCAACTACGTCAGTCGATGCCTGCAATGTCAACAGATCAAAGCTATTCGTCAGAAGCCCGCCGGATTATTACAACCGTTACCTATTCCAAAATGGAAGTGGGAGGATATTACTATGGATTACGTCGTAGGATTACCATGTTCAAGGAAAGAAAATAATGCCATATGGGTCATAGTAGATCGTCTAACCAAGTCTGCTCACTTCATTGCAATCAAGAATACTTACTCGATGGGCCGAATGGCAACCACTTATCTCCAAGAAATCGTTCCACTGCACGGCACACCAGTATCCATCACTTTCGATAGAGACCCGCGATTCGTATCCAGATTTTGGAAATCACTTCAGAAGGCAATGGGAACAGCACTCAACTTCAGCACAGCTTTTCATCCCCAAACGGACGGCCAATCAGAAAGGACCATTCAGACACTGGAAGATTTATTGCGAGCTTGCGTGCTGGAATTTGAGGGAAGTTGGGAAGAGCACCTACCACTAGCCGAGTTCGCGTACAACAACAGTTACCAGGCAAGCATAGCCATGGCACCATTCGAAGCGCTGTACGGAAAGAAATGCAGAACGCCATCATGTTGGACGGAAGTCGGAAGTGCAGAATTGACAGGACCAGAGATCGTGCAGGAATCTACAGAAAAGATCAAGACTATCCAGCAACGACTGAAAGCAGCCCAGGATCGTTAGAAAAGTTATGCCGACACTCATCGTAGGGAATTAGAGTTTTAAGAAGGCGACAAGGTGTTTCTTAAAGTATCACCGATGAAAGGCGTTATCAGATTCGGGAAGAGAGGGAAGTTAAACCCTAGATTTGTTGGCCCGTTCGAGATTCTTGAGAGGATCGGTCCGCTTGCTTATCGTTTAGCACTATCACCAGAATTAGCCAACGTGCACGATGTTTTCCACGTCTCTATGCTTCGCAAGTATGTGGCAGATCCATCACATGTCTTGGGACAGCCTACGATCGAGATCGAGAAAAACTTGTCCTACGAGGAAAGGCCAATCAAGATCCTAGATCGACGAGAGAAGAAGTTTCGAAGCAAGATTATTCCACTAGTCAAAGTATGGTGGGAGAACCAGTCTGGGAGCGAAGCCACTTGGGAGAAAGAAGACGATATGCATCAGAAGTATCCAAAATTATTCGAGTAAGGTATATTCCTTCCACTCTAGTCAGTAAGTTTTCCAAATAAGTTATTTCAAGTTTGGGGACCAAACTTTCTTTAAGAGGGGTAGGATGTGAGACCCCGTCCCAATTAAATAGCATTTTCAATTTATAAAATCATTTGAAAACATTTTAAATCATTTTGGTTTAAGGTTGGACCCTTAGAGAATCTAAGAAGCGAGTTAGGGAGCCCAAAAGCCAAGACTGTTCGGTAGCCCAGACGATCGGCACAGGCCGGACCAACCCCATCCGAACCAGCCCAGCCCAGATCAGCCCAACCCGCCGTCCCAACCGCCCGCCCGCTCCGAATCCGTACCAGCTGCACGGCAGCAGCTCTGCCGAGCTGCAGGGTCCAGTCCCGTCTGGACTGACCGCCGCCTGACTTCGATGGGACAAGTCAGCCGCAAGTTGCAGACTGCCCTGTAGATGTTCAGACCTGACTTTGACGGGACATATCCCTGACCCATTTGGCAGGATTAAGGTGGCGTCTTGTCAGCATTTAATGACCTCACCTACCACCCCAGACTTCTCCGAACCACTATAAAAGGAACCCCTTGGAGCATTCATTTCTTACTCCCATCCGAGAGCTCTAGAGAGAGAGAGTGAGAGAACCCTTGTTACCGACGCCCTACTGTTCGGCAAGGCTCAATACTTAGAACCTTTCCTAAGTGCAGTGACTCTACCGGACCACCCACTCTCGTTCGGCCAAACCATCCAGCAAAGCAACAAACCATTGTACCGGACCAGTTTTCCACCAGAGTGCAGTGTTTGGCAGAAGTCTGCCTGAATAGCTAGTGACCTTAGGTAAATCCTTAGTCCTCCGGTCACGTTTTATCTTAAAGCTATGCTTTCGAGTGTTCGACAAGTCCATTCAATGACTTGGCCGCACTAAAGCTTGTTCGGCAGCCACCCTTTGGCTTAGACCGAAGCAATCCAGACCCTTAGAGCTTCTGTTCAACAGCTCGGCCTTCGACCACATTTGTTCGGACAGAACCTATAGACCTCCGGCTAAGCTTGCTTCAGCTCGGCAGGTATGACAGACCACCTCTCAAAAACATTTCTGACCTTCCCACACCATTTGCCAACCTCCCATTTGTTAGAGCGATCCTGCTCGGCAAGGGACTGTCCGTCTTTTTACTCTTTCCACTCTTTGAGCTCGGCTAACCGGCCAACAGCTTAGGCATTTAGCCCAAAGTCTTGCAAACCTTCTTGCTGACCTTTTCGACCAATTAGAACATCCTAAAGCAGAGTTCCCGAACTACCAGTGTTCGGCAGTAGCCTTACTGGTTTGTCCGGCAGAACGGTAATTCAAGACTCGGCCGCTCCAGTTTGGCTAAGTCTCGATCTACTCGGCAAACACTTCAGAAAGCCCTAATAGAACCCTTCAACCCTTTTCGACCAACCGTTATACCAAAAACACCATTTCCCGCGCAGAGCATTGTTCGGCAAGACCTTGTCCGATAGAGCCTCTGCTCGGCAAGGCCATGCCCGGCCATGCCATGATTCGGCAGAAGGACCCTTCGGTCCCAAAAGACTCCTACATCCTTCGGTTAATGTTTTGCTAAACGGCCCCTGTCCTCCGGACAGTAGGCATTTGGTCTCCATGCCACCCGGAGCTCGACCAGTCGGCCAGATCAGTCTGACCTTTCTTTAGGTCAACAGATCAGTTCGGCAGAGACCTTTTACTGTTCGGCAAAGAACTCTTAATGTTCGGCAGAGACCTCTTACTGTTCGGCAGAAACCTTAGTACTCGGCAACAATCTTAGTTATCTTCCTTGTATTTTATTGGCAGATTTGCATTGCTAATTCAAAAGAAATCAACCCAAGTTTAAAAGGTGAATTTTGTACATGCCCTCTCTACTCGTACTTTTCCTTACTCGTTCTCTCATTTTATAAAATAGTATTGTGGCTATTGAGCCAAGAAAAGCTTATTATGATTAATGTCTTGCAAAAAGGGAAAGAACTTGTGATTAAACTCTTTTATACATGGACAAACAAATGTGAAAATTGTTTTATGTGATTCTCGGCACGGACATGTCATGGCCACGGAATACGGTCAAAAACGGATAAGAGCCCGAATGCTGGGGGCAGGGTCAGATACCATGCATACAGGGACAGGATATGTGAGACCCGTATCTCATTAATGAGTAATTAAGCAATAATTTGCATTAAAAAAATTATTGTCGGTAAATTAAAATTTGTAAAGTTAATTCAAAATTTATTAGAGTGATTTAAAAAATTTAATGGATGTGATTGGGAATTTATTTGGGTGAGATTGAAGTTCTTTAAATTGAAATAAAGTAATTATAATTAGAAGTATAATTTTAGGGACCTAATTGTAATTAATGAAAATAAAAGTTAAATTTTGTATTAAAATTAAAAAAAAAGATTAACGGGAAAGTTGCCCCTCCCATTTTGTATCAGCAGTTGCGGGGAGGGGGGAAAGGTTTCGGGGCCACCGACTGGAGGGAGAGAAGACGCCGACCGTGAGGGAAAGAGGGAGGACGGGCGGCAGCACCGACGACGGAGGAGGAAGGAGAGAGATGTCGCCGGGGAGGAGAAGAGAGAAGAGAAAGAGATCGGGCTGGGGAGGAGAAAACCGAGAGAGAAGAGGAGGAGGCGCGAGGGCGACACGGGGGCTGCGGTGGTAGCACAGAGCAGCGGCGGCGGCGGCGGCCGCATGTGATGGTGGTGGTTGTGGTGCGGTGGTCCGGCGATGTGCGGTGGTTGTCCGATCTTGGGGTTTCGGTTGCGATTTCATGATATAGGTATGTATGCATACGATTTCGTCCGTATATGTATATAGGTGTATATCGTATGTGTGTGCGTAGATTTGTGGTTGTGTGATGGAGTTGGGTAGCCGTGCGGTGGCCGTGTGTGTGTG
>NMUG010005799.1:0-12925 GCA_002855965.1 Monotropa hypopitys | reverse complement strand
CTAAAGATAACTTCTTTAAAATATAGTGAAGCATAGTGTCGGACGAGGCCGATCGACTAATGTCAAACTATAGATTAGAAGACTACCAAGAGTCTCCGAAGAATAACCGAGACAAAATGGTAATTTACCGTGTAAAAATAGACAGAATTTGAAAGAAAATGTCCGAAGACTTTGGTATCTGAGAGTGAATTGCACTTCGAATGGGTTATGCTGTCCTTACAAGTGTTGAGGTTGAGTTTCTTATATAGGCAAATAATGTCGCAACTATAGTTGCGATATTATGGTTCCTGGGCCTCGCGAGCTAACACGTGTCCCATGAGGTGGCTTGGATATTTTAGGAAGCTTCCTAGGTCGGTTGGAGCTTATTTAATTCGGAAAATTAATTAAAAATAAAAGAAAAATACATTTAAAAATGAAAAAGTATCCCAGAGTTCTGATCTTGGTCCGAAGCTTCTGTTTATGCTTTGCCATCCCCTCAGAGAACTCTGACTTTAACATTTTAAATTTGATATTCATGATCGCTGTGTTGGATCACGAATATAGCAAATATCCCGGGCTTGATCCGGACACTTTCCAGAAAAACCCTAAAATACGGCTGTGATACGCTGACTAAAATGAGAAGCGGTTGGTGCACCTTCTGGACTGCTCGACTCCCATAAAATCCGTTCCGTAGGGAATGTCAGATTTTAAAGATGAGGTCCGTACAAAATACGTTCGTTGATTTCCGAGGCTGGTTGACCGCTGCATGGAAATCTGACCATATTGACGTTTACCCTTAACTGAATTCCGGTGCTGAATCGGATGAAGTCAGTTTTTATACCGGGTTCTCTGTGATGTGATTGTCTTCGATATTCTCCTCAAAAGAAAAATTTCGGACGCTCGTGTAGAATTATGCTTGTGCCGGTCCGTTTGACTGTTCGGATGCGGTTTCTGTGCCGTCCTTTTGGAATTTGTCCAGATTGATGCATCGGAATAAAATTTTGAGATAGGTAAATGTTCCTCAACCCTTTACCATTGCGTTTTGACTGTTTCAAGATTTTCGACTGACGTCGGGGCTGTTCGCGAGAGGTCGGAACATTCCGGATGTGCGTACGGGTACTGAAAAATGTCGTGTTGCTGATTTCTGAACTTTGTGGGGGGTGAGCCAAAATTTGGGTATCAACAAGTTGGAATGGGGCTATCCCATACTCCACCAGGATATCCCTAATAAATTCATCTACTGGAAGCCGGAGGCTCCCCTCGGCAAAGGCCTTCAGGGGAAAGGCCACATGATCATTGCTGCAAGGTACCTCCTCCGACTCAAAGAGCAATTCAAACCGGACGTCAGAGGGGATGGAGTATATCTTTCTGAAATCAGCCGGCAGGGAAGGCATCCCACTACCGTGCGTCAGGTACGGGCAGAGGCGCCTGCCGGATAGACCGGCAGCCTTATGTTCTTCTTCAGTAACGGCAGCCTCCGGTACCTCCACAGAAGCAGTCGGAAGCACGATGGCCAAAGGCCGGGGGGACGAGGAAGTGCTGCTAACAGCCTCAGTTGATGAAGACCCGGACCGGGTGTCAGAGCTAGTCTCTGTGTCTGAACTTGAATGGGTGCTACTGGAGTCCGACATCGTATGCTCACGTCCTGCCGGACACAGCCAAAAATGGAAGTTAGAGGGCGATAGATCCCCAGAAATGGGGCTTGCGCCGACTCTACTTACCCTCCGCCAGTGGATACTTTATGCACCGGCGAGAAAGCAAAGGTTCGGCAGACAGGCAGTCGGACCAGCGGAATTCCCACCAATCGGATAAGAGACCACCCAAAACAAAAAAACAATGAAGAAAAATGAAAACATGGAGGGTCCAGATGATACCTGATTATCCAAAGGCACGAAGGAAGTTTGAAGACCGGAAGCCAGAGACAAGAGACGAGGACATGTGATCGGATGCAGGGGGAGTCAGAGAGCAATTTCACAAGTGAAGTTCTGAGCTCCCTCCCCTCATATTTATAGGGCTAATGGAGAAGTGGGACTCCAGTTGTATCGCACGATCCACGAGGAGGCGGCGCCGTCCAATCAACGACCGACATAGGGATCGAGGCGGTGTCCATCAGGCATCTCATCCGTACGCGCCGACTCCCTCAGCCAATCAGAAGATGACACGTGGATTCCACCGAATGGTAGTTACGAAGCAATCATTATTATCTACTGACACGCCGGACAATGCACGTGCTGGCGACGCCCCCAGACTCGAACCTCAAACATCCGGCAGACAGGTCTGCCAACACAGCAATGCGGATCAACCCAGAACTGAGCAACATCCAATAGATCATGATCAATCCTTTCCAACAGGTTGAAAAGAATTGAGGGGCTATTGTAGTAGCCGGACCTCAACAGGCATGGGTCGGAGCTTCTTAGCCGGACCAATCGGCCAATCCGGACCCTGTCCCAGCATAACACAGAGCAATCCAGGACCGTCGGCCTCACGGACCTCCGACAATCCACTGCGGCTAAAGGACAGAACCGACGGTTCATCATGTGCCCTTCACCATCTGAAGAAGACTCACCGGACACCCGAAGGAGCCAAGCCGGGCCGGCCATGCGGTCTCATTCAACCTCCAGCATACCCATCCGGACGTCAAGGAAGCCCAACATCTCCACTCCCCACTGGGAGAAGGAACAACTTCCACCGACAGACGGTCCTATGCCGGAGGGATCCACCATCGGCAGCAGCAAGGAACAATGACCTTCGGCAGGTGGCACTCGGGTCGGCCATACAACTGTTGATGTGGCTCGGGTCAGTTCAGCGGCCCAACAGCATCATAGGGCTAACGTCAGCACCTGGCCTCCCCCCGTGTGCATCACACGCTTGCACATTTGGCGCCAAGTCAGGATGACTATATATACCCCGTCAAAGTACTGTTCACGGGATCGCATTCTGGTATCTCTCCGACCGCTCTTTCAGCTTACAGTTTCCCTCTCTTACCATTGCTGACTTAGCCATAGGAGGCCCCTCTTGGTCGCTGACGATCGGTGGGCACTGACCTTTGTGTTGAAGGAGCCAAGTAGGTGATTCCTTTTCTCTTATAGGTGACCGCTCATCCATCCGAAGCACCCATCCCAACCGTCTGGCCAGAGCCTGAAGGATCCGAAGAGCCCTCCAGACTTTCAGTCACCACAGATAGTGATGACAATGTTCCGAGATTACATTGGTCGGACCATGGAGGCACACATAGACGACATGGTAGTGAAGAGCAAGGAAGCCATGGGTCACTTAGGGGACTTGCAGCAGATCTTCGATGTGTTGAAGGAGCATCAGCTGAAGCTTAATGCAGATATTAAATTGATGAGTCATACATTGAAAATATGAGAAAAAGTTATTGAGGATCGACTAAGAATGCTGACAACATTATCAGAGAATCAATTTGGGTTTATACCGGGTAGTTCAACAAGGGAGACAATATACTTGTTAAAAGATTAGTTAAAAAATACACAGAGAACAAGAAGGATATTCACATGATTTTTATAGACTTAGAAAAGGCATATGATAAAGTGCCTAGAGACATTATATGACAGGTCTTCGAGAGAAATGACATAACAAAAGGATATGTTAATGTGGTTAAAGATATGTATGAAGGTGCTATCACCACTATTAGATCTCCTGTAGGGGAAACAAGTGAAATCCCAATCACAGTAGGATTACATCAAAGGTCTGCTTTGAACCCTTATCTTTTTGCTCTAATTATGGACGAATTGACTAGATCCATTCACAATGATGTCCCATGGTATATGTTGTTTGCTGATGATATTGTCTTGGTAGATGAAACTGCAAAATGCAAAAGATGTTAATGTCGAATTAGAAACCTAGAGAAAAACATTGGAGTCACAAGGTTTTATGATTAGTAGAAGTAAGACATAGTATATGGTCTGTAAGTTTAGTGATAGTCAAAGTATTAATGTTGATATAGTGGCACTCCAAAATCAGGAATTACCAAGAAGTGAACGTTTTAAGTATCTTAGATCAATTGTTAGTAAGGATGAAGAGATTGTGGAATATGTTATGCACATAATTCAAGTTGGATGGATCAAGTGAAGGAGTGCTTCGGTAGTGTTATATAATCGTAGGATACCTGCAAAGTTGAAAGGAAAGTTCTATTGTACGGCCATAAGGTTAGCCATGTTATACAGTGCAGAGTCTTGGGCAACTAAGAAACAACATGTTAATAAGATGAGTGTCGCTGAAATGAGAATGTTGAGATGGATGTGTGATAAAAACTTTGCGAGATAAAATTATAAATGAAAACCTTCGTGATATGATAGGGGTAACGTCGTTGGAAACTAAGATAAGAGAAAATAGATTAAGTTGGTTTGGACATGTCTATTGTAGGCCCATTGACGTGGTAGTTAGGAGAAGTGATAAAGTTATGATAGATGGTAGCACTAAGGCAAAGGGTAGACCTAAATTGACTTTAGAAGCGGTACTTCGCAAGGATTTAAGTTTATTAGTGATAAGGGAAATATTGCAACAGGTTAGCTCAGACTTGCGCCCGAGTATCAGCTCAGACCTGACCTCTAAGTAGGAGCTCCGAGGTGACCGGGTCGGGTCAGACTTAGGCTTAGCCACGTAAAGCCGTGAATAGAGAAGAGGTTGTGCAACAATCTCTTAAGTGCAACAAGAAAGACGCACGGGTGAGACTCTATCGAGAGGCGCATAACTGAACCTCCGTGATATCAGCCGAGAATAGCAGAGCGGATCCACGCCGATAAGGAAACTTCCACTTCTGCGTATAATGCACAAGGAAATAGGGAGAGGCTCCCTGCACTCTCGGGGCTGGCGGCTAGGGTTGTTGAATTCAAGCTACAGGTATATAAAGATAATAACGGTAAATAGCAAAGGTACGCACTGATTGTTCTCTCATAACTTTCACAGTTTTCCTCTCATCCCACACATACTTACTTGATCGTCGGAGGCGGTTCAGAGGCACAACCCCCCACCTTGCGTCTCTAAATCGTTGCCTTGCAGGTAGAAGCTGTTCAAGGAGAGAAGTCAAGCATCAGGTCCACGCAATCCTTTGGCGAGGCGAACTGTTCTAGAAACCGATTCATTAGTTGGCGTCATCTGTGGGAACTTTGATTTTCTATTCCGGTGATAGGTTTCCTATTCGATGGTTCAGACTTGCAACAACAACAGTAGAGCAATGGCATACGAGGGACAAACCTCTCGGGATCCACCAACCGTCATGGTGGATATGTTCAATCAGATGCAGCAGCGAATGGAAGCGATGGCTAAGGCCCTGGAGGAAGAAAGGCATTAAAATCACCAGATGAGGGCAGGGTTGGAAGCGGATCCGGTCCAGAATCCTCCTCCGCCGGTACATACGAAGGAAGTTCAGAAGAGTAATGCAGTTGCCAGCTACCTCGAAGGGACGGGCCAGTGTTCGGAAAAGGCAGAGGGGGAGAAAGATATAATCACTTCTATGTAGGCCCAGATTGATAAGTTATAAGACCAAATGAAAGCTAGAGCCCCAGCCACGGTGGAGAAGTTGGTTCAAAACACAGATTCTCCATTCACACAGGAGGTGATGAGGATGCCCTTATCGCGCAAGTTCCAAATGCCCTCTCTCGAAACCTTTAACGGTTCTACCGATCCCCTTGACCATTATGTGTCGGGCATTCCCTGTCACCTTGAAGGGAAATGCCAGGATGTTGTTCAACAAACTGAGACCGGGCACCATCAGCAACTTTAAAGAGCTCAGCAAAAGCTTTGTTAGCTATTTCATTATGGGGCAGCGATATTGCAAGCCTTCAACACACCTGCTAATAATTGTGCAGACCAAGAGAGAGTCCCTCTGAGATTTTACCACCCGTTTTACAAAAGAGATGATGCAGGTTCAAAGCATTGACAATAAGGTGTCTATCAATGCCTATATCGCTGGACTATGGTCAGGGCAGTTCTTGTTTAACCTTACACAAGATCCCCCTCAGACTATGGCCGAGCTTATGCTCAGGGCCTAGAAACATATGAACGCGGAAGAGACCCTCAGTGCCAGGAGGGCCAGGGGCGCGCATGAGGCCAGCAATGCACCTCAACCGAGCAGTATTCAAACAGACAAGAAGAAGAGAGGCAGGGCAGATAATGGAGGTCGTGACCAGAGGCCCCAGAGGGAGGATCGCAGAAGTCCCTCTAGGAAGTATGGAGGATCAACCCCCTGATATCAACACTTTACGCCACTGGTGGTGACCGTCGAGCAGATCTTGGAAGATTTGCACTCTGATCCTGACTTAAAGTGGTCAGGTAAGCTGAAGACTGACCCAAACAGGCGATCTAAAGACAAGTACTGTCGCTTCTATAGGGATCATCGCCATAATACGGATGACTGTTTCGATCTTAAAAATCAAATTGAAGAGCTGATCCAAAAGGGGCGATTGAAGAGATTTGTTGCGAAGAAGGGCAAATGGAAACTCAGCCCAGAAGAGAACAGAGAAACAATGACAAAGGAGGCCGGCATCAGGATAGGACCTTGGGAGAGATCAGGGTCATCTATGGAGGACTTGCAGGTGGAGGCGAGTCCAATTCTTCTCAAAAGGCTCATCTGCGTTGGCTCAGGAGAGAGGACCCAATGTAGATATGCGCAGTGGAGAGGTCATCAAAGATGACAAGAATTGAGGAGGACGTTCCAATAATCTTCTCAGAGGAGGATGAGCGGGGAACCAGTTACCCACATGATGACCCATTAGTGGTAAAGATGATCATGGCCAACTTCAAGATGTAGAGGATGTTAATCGACAGTGGAAGCTCAGTAGACATTCTTTTCCTTAGCGCATATGATCAGTTGAAATTAGAAAGAGACAGGCTTCGCCCAATAAGATCTCTCCTAGTGGGATTCTTAGGGGAGCCAGTCTATCCGAAGGGGCAAATTGCTCTACTGGTAATGATGGGAGAAAAGGGAATGCAGCTCACTCAGATGGTGGATTTCTTGGTAGTAGACATCCCATCTGCTTACAATGCGATCGTCGGCCGGAATGCTCTGAACAAGGCCAAGGCGGTAATCTCAACTTACCATCTTAAAGTAAAGTTTCATAATCCTAGAGGAGTGGGAGAGATGAAGGGAAACCAAAAGGCTGCCAAAGAGTGCTATAATC
The DNA here is from genome assembly GCA_002855965.1 of Monotropa hypopitys. NCBI lineage: Eukaryota > Viridiplantae > Streptophyta > Magnoliopsida > Ericales > Ericaceae > Monotropa > Monotropa hypopitys. Next base: position 5,804 of record NMUG010005799.1, on the reverse strand, counting down.
TGTCGACCAGGCATGGGAGAGAAGCTATGACCATTCAAAGTTTGCACGTGGACAGCCTGGATGCTCGAGGTGAGGAGAATCTTATCCAAGGAGAAGCAGTAGAGGACCTCCAGAGGATAGAGCTGGAGCCCGACAATCCTCATAGGCAGGTTAGTATACGGTCAAGCTTGACCCCCTAGTGAAGAATAACTTGGTCAATTTTTTGCAAAAAAACTCGCGATGTCTTTGCTTGGTCTCACAAGGATATGTCGGTTATAGACCCGAAAATTATTACACATCGACTTAGTGTGGATCCCAGTGCACGACTAGTCAAGCAGAAGAAGAGAACCTTTGCACCAGAGAGGAACCGAGCAGCGACAGATGAGGTGGATAAGCTTCTCAGGACAGGTTCGATCAGAGATATAAATTATCCGGAGTGGTTATCCATTATAGTCCTGTTGAAGAAGGCTTCAGGAAAATGGCACATGTGCATAGATTTTACAGACTTAAACAAAGCATGTCCAAAAGATAGATTTCCTCTGCCGCGAATTGATCAGTTGGTAGATGCAACGGCAGGACAGGACCTCCTCAGCTTCATAGATGCTTTTTCTGGATATAATCAGGTCAGGATGGATGAGGATGATCAAGAAAAAACTTCTTTCATCACTGATCGGGGCACCTACTGTTATAAAGTCATACCGTTCGGATTAAAGAATGCAGGGGCAACCTATCAGAGGCTGGTGAATAGGATGTTTAAAAACCAGATCGGCCACAATATGGAGGTATATGTGGATGACATGCTGACCAAGAGCATGAAGGAGGAGAATTATGTCGAAGATTTGGAGGAAGTGTTCGTCGTCCTCGGGAAGTATAATATGAGGCTAAATTCGGAGAAGTGTGCATTTGGGATAGCCTTGGGAAAGTTTTTGGGATTTATGGTCTTTCAGAGGGAAATTGAGGCCAATCTGGAGAAAATCAAAGCAATACTTGAGATGGAGTCACCTCGGACCATGAAGGAAGTTCAAAGGCTAACAAGGAGGGTTTCAGCACTAAGTCGCTTCATGTCCCGGGCAATGAACAAATGTCAACCTTTCTTTAAGATTATGAAGAAAGCTTTTCAGTGGACTAACGAAGCAGAGGAGGCATTTCAAAGACTGAAACATTATCTCTAGGCACCACCTCTTCTCAGTTGCGCACATCCTGGTACTTGGCCTCCAAATGTGGAAACAATCAAAAACACAATTGATTATGAAAACCAATTAGTTCAGATGAGACTCAAATTAAATATCGAATCAACACACCCAAGCGTAGATGAAATTGATTAAACAGGATGATTCGTCAAGCATTATAGTTCTGGTAAATACCAGGTCATTTCCTCAGGGACTTGAGAGAAATCAATTTTTGCTTTCAAACTAGTGCTTATGAGTGAAGAGTGAGAAAAAGGAAGTTGAGATGAAGTGGGTATCCAGATTTCTGGATTGATACTTAATTCAATGAAACTAAAATGAATTTGCACTTGAAAACAATTAATGAACGAAGGATCTAATTCTCAGATCATTGGTAATGCAATTACATACTCTCTCTCTCTATGCAAAGACTCATAATTATTCACCTAACATTAGAATGATTACTAAAGATAATCGTGAACTCCAATAAAATCAGAAAATAGAGTAAGGAATTAATTTGTGATGATCATTTCTTTCCATTGAAGAATAGAATTCGAGTAAGCATACGATGTGCTAATCTGATGACTTTCGACAACGTATCAAACCTACAATTCATTCAACAATGGATTCCCAAAATACACAAAATCAATTCCCAACTCATTTACACAGATTCCAGAAATTGAGAGAGAGAGAGATTGCAATTCCATTACCTCAGATCATTGAATTAGATCCTGTGAGATTTAGCTACTCATGGATATTAATTCTACTGAAGAACACTTGAAATTCATCAAACCCATTCTTAACAAAATTGAATAAAATAGTACTTGAATTCAAAGGAAAATTGATAACAACTGGAAATTAAGTTCAACTACAGAAGAATTTTCTAACTCATGCAATAAAATTTAGCTTGAAAAACAAAGAGCAACAACCCAAAACAGAAAAACTTAGAGAGAGAAGAAGAAAATTCCCCTAAACTACTTTCTATCTTATCTAAAACTAAAATTTGTTATCCGTCCCCCTTTTTGAAACTGAATCTTTTCCCTTTTATACCTGTCCTAATTCCTTTCCTTCAAATTACAATTGAATCCCTCAACGTTTCACTTTAAAACTTCCCTCCCGCGCGTATAATATCCAGACTACCAACTCCCAGAATTATACCTTATGAGTTACCGGGAGTTCACTGCTTGGTCTTCATTCATCTCCATTCTTCCGGAAGTCCAACCCTCTATTTCCGGAATTTGCTTCTCAGTTCTTCTCATTTGCCTTACTCTCCCGGGAGTTGAATTGTGCATTTTCGGGAGTCTCCTTCTCTGCTGCTCCTGAGTGGTTCCTCTCCTGCCTTCTCCCGGGAATCCATGTATTGCTTTCCAGGGACTGACATGTTATGTTTAATTTCTGCTGCTGCCTTGAAGTCATTTTACGGTAATTGGCTTTCAATCTTCCGGAAGTTGGCATGGTTCTTGACTTTCCTTCTTGCTCTCCTGCAAACTCTGAGCTGTTCTTCCGGGACTTCAAGCGGTTGTTCCCTCCTCTTGCTTCACCATTTCCCGGAAACTTGATGTAGGTTTTCCGGAAGTTCACGTTCATTTTCCCTTTGAGATCTCTTACCCCTTCTTGAATGTCATGCAACTCAGACTAGCATGCAAAATTCTCTACCACAGATGTTAAGCCTACTTTACCTCATGATAATCCAATTAATCATTTAACATTCAACTCAATCAATTTGCAAACTTAACATTGAATTTATGAAAACGTTAGAGGAAATGATGGATAAGATTTGCACATTTGAGTGCCAATCACCTGGTGACCCCTAATCTTGTATATAGATGTCTTTTCCTATGCAGTAAGCTCAGTTCTGATCAGAGAGAAAGAGGGGATGCAACACCCAGTTTATTACGCAAGAAGCGCACTGAGGGGGTTAGATACTAGATACCCAAAGGTTGAGAAAATAGCCTTCGCGGTAGTCGGGGTAGCAAGGAGGTTAAGACCTTATTTCCAAGCACACTCGATCAAGGTTCTGACAGATCAGCCATCGCGACGGGCATTGCACAATCCAAACACATCGGGAAGACTCATTCAGTAGTCTGTGGAGTTAGGGGAATTTGATATTGAATATCAACCGAGGATAACAATTAAGGGGCAGGTGCTCGCCGACTTTATAGCTGAGTATACTTGTCCTGACGCATTGAATAGGGAGCAGTCAGAGCACCCGTTGTGGCTCTTATTTGTTGATGGATCTAAAGCCAAGGAGGCCAGTGGGGTAGGTCTCGTATTGAAGATCCCAGATGGTGAAAAGTTTATATGTGCTCTACAGTTCCAATTCAAGGTGACCAACAACTAAGCAGAGTATGAAGCTTTGATTGTTGGCCTCCATCTGGAAATGGCAATGGGCGTCAAGGCCCTAGCCGCCATCAGTGACTCACAGCTAGTTGTTGGGACGATCAGAGGAAAGTTTGAAGCCATGGAAGAGACGATGTGAAAATATCTCTAAGTGGTGAAGAAACTGATCAAGAACTTCGACAAATTTGAAATCTCTCAAGTAACGAGGGAAGAAAATGAAGAAGCCGACCAACTTGCTAGATTAGCCACAGGACAGGAAGAGCACGTTCCAAAAGGAGTGTTGCTGAGAACTCTTGAAAACCCCAGCACGGATGTGACGAGCAAAGAGGTGAAAGCTTTTGATTATATCGATTCATGGGCAGACCCAATTGTCCAGTTTATCAAGCATGAGACGGTACTAGAGGATAAGAACCAGGCAAGGAAGCTAAGGATACGAGCTGCTCAGTATGTGTTGATGGGAGATGTTCTCTATAGAAGAAGTTTTACTTCGTCATATCTGCGATGTCTGACAAAGCAAGAAACAGATTATGTGATGAAAGAAGTTTATAAAGGTATTTGCGGATGCCGTCATAGTGCTCGGACTTTGGCATATAAGGTCATGAGGTTGGGGTACTATTGGCCAATCGTGCAAAAGGACAGTATCGAGATGGTCAGAAAATGCGACTCATGTCAGAGGTATGCGAACATCTCACACAAGCCCTCTACTCCCTTATCACCAATGCAGGTGTAACACCCGTCCCGGATAAAAATATATTTTTTATTTATTTAAAATAAGTCCAAAAATATTTAATGAGTTTGAGAAAAATAAATCGGTCAAGTTAGTATTTTTGGGGGATTTTTCGGAATTAGTTAAGTTATTTAATCATTTATATTTAATTATAAATGACTTGTATAATTCTAATTGGAATTAAAGGGGTGGCATGCAAGTGCGATTTGGGTTAATGAGGGAGGGCAATATGGTAAAGCTCTCTAAAAATCTCATTAGGGTTATATATTAAGAGGCTATAGCCTCATTAGGGTTGATACAAACTAAGTGGTGGCTATAGAGAGTGGCTAGAGAGGATTAATGAGAGAGGGTTTGGAAGATTTCAAGAACAAGCCTTAGATCAAATGATTTTCTAGAAACATCCTTCATAGAAGTTGTTCTTAACATCTTCAAGGTAAATCTTGCTCTTTTGGATTCTTAATTTCGGTTTAATCTGGTCTAGATCTAAGATTTTGTGCTAATTATGTTTAGTCACTGGATTAGTAGAACTTTTGTTGAAAACTCATAATTTTGAGTGGGTTAGATTTGTTTTTAAAGTCCAAACGTGGAGTATGTTTTGAATATGGATGTATACTACATCTTATAGTTTTGATTTTTTCTGTTTAGAGGCTTTTAGATCGATTTTTATTGAGTTTAATTAAGAAATCCCAAAGTTGTTTTAAGCAGTTTTTAAGTTTATGCTGTCTGTTGTACAGACCGGTATACCAGCCGGTATACCGGGCGGTATGCCGGCTTCATACCGGTTGACCAAATCAGGCCCAAACCAAGTATTTCTGATTTAAATCCTCGTAGGGGTTGTAGATCATAATGTTTAGATCACATTTTATGTTTTAAGTTTCTGAAAATAACTCTGTTTTGATATCAAAATGGCCTCTTGAGAAATGGTGAAAATCTGCTTAATTCTGTAACTTTTTTTAAGTAACCGGCATGTCGGCCGACATGTCGGGCGGTATGCCGCATGCATACCGGCTTCCTACCGGCCAGTGTATTTTTGGACAGAAACTTATGGTTTGATCTGAAAATATGTTGGAAAACTATAAGAATTTGGGAATCTGTTAATTCTACAAAATAATCAGATTATTTAATTTATCTTCTGTTATGACTTATAAAATATTTGATGATGTTGAGAATCTAATTCATTATCTGTGTTTTCAGGGGATACTTCTAGGTGGCCTAATCCAGCCACATCTAATTCAAAGAAACTCATTTAAGATCCAACAGTGAATGCAATAGTTGCTTTAAATATTGTGGACTTTTCTTGTTTTCTGTTATTAGTTTTCCGATCATGTTGTATCTGCTTAGTTGTACATGAACATCTAGAATCTTGCTAGGGTTGTACGAGACACTTTCTGCGTTTCTGGAAATTCTGATAATCTGTTAAATTGGTTAATCTATTAAGTCTGAAGGATATGATTTTCTGACACCTAAAAAGGTTAAATAGAATATTATATTCTGATATTCTGCGACCCCTTTGTGAGGCGTTAGTGCGGCCCCTTCGTGAGGCGATTTTCGTGCCCCTTAGCCTTTATGGCCAGCGAGGCGTATTTTCTGGA
>NMUG010005798.1:0-12927 GCA_002855965.1 Monotropa hypopitys | reverse complement strand
ATAATTGACATAATCTGATGCCAATCAGCTGGAGGGTGGTGGTGCATGGCGGCAGCGAGCAGGCATAGCAGTAGGCGCGACGGCGATGGGCAGCAGAGGTGCAACGACAACTGTGTTGGGGTTCTCGGTCTGGTTTCGAGTTGTGCGCGACTGTCCAAAGCGCCGGTGATGGAGCAGAGTGGCGATGGGGTGGCGGTGATGGCGGTAGATGTGTGGCGGTAGCGGATTCCGATAAAGGTACGTGTATGTGTATATACTCTATGTATGTATTCAATACACGGTTGTGTGTTTCCAACGTTGGGCTGTGATATGTATATGTGCGGATGTGTTCGGTGGCTGTGTAGTTGGGTTGTGTTGGTGGTGCGGTGGTTGTACGAGTTTGGCGGTATTTTGGTGATTCCAGTAGGTTGATCGGGTTGTGGGTTGGTGGTTCGTGGTTGCAATTACTGTTTTTGGGTTGGTGGGTTTTTGGCGGTATTTTGTGAACTGGAGGTGCTAGTGGTGTTTATTGGTTGTTTAGTGTGTGCGCGGTGGTTGTAGGTTGTTGTGGGTGTTGTTGTGTGCGAGTGTGCGATTGTGAATGCGTACATAGTTATGTATATTTTGTGGTTGCAATGGCTTCGCGAGGATGGATTTGGTTGCTCGGGATAATATTGCAGTGACTTGGTGGTGATCACAGGATGAAAAATTGAGGTAAATTTAATTCTATAAATTAAATAATTAAAATAAGTGATTAAATAGAAGATTAATTCTTAAAAATATTCGTAGCGCGATTTCTATTCTTATATTTGCGTAATGGGTGATTGTAGGTGAGGAGTGACCATCGTCGACTTCAGCGCAGTATCAGGGAGCAGATTCTTTAGGGAGATCTTCAGCTTAGCGAGTTTTTTGATGTCAGGCGAGTACTATATCATTTACATATTTTAGAGCCTTTTATTATATATGTAATAAATGTGTGTTTTAAAAGGTGTTTTGCGAAAGGTGATAAATCTAGGGATCACGGATTTTGGAGAAAATGCTTTGGGTGAGAAATTTGAGAAATAAAATGGTGAAATTAATTATTAAAAAAAGTGTTTTATTAAAAGGAGTCAGGGGTGGAGAGAGGTGAATTTTTAAATAGTATAAAGTGTTTTGAGAGATCAAATAAAATAAGGGGTTTTTCATAAAAAATTAAAAGGAGGATTTTGGTGAACTTAAATAGTCTTGCTGTGGAACAGGTAGTTCCATGGATCAATATACACAGGTGGTGCAATACATATGGTGATATTTATATATATATATATATATATATATTTTCACCTGGAGAGGGTGAAAGTCCTTACCACTAGGGCTGATGTATTGGCCCCTGGATCATTTCTTGTGCTTATCCAAGAATGTCCCCAGGGTATCAGATCTGACTTTAATGGGTAGTCACCGGACTTAATGAACCTTGGCTATTATGGCTCACAGGTGAGGTGTGGTGTGGTGTGTGTTCTGGTGTGGTGTGGTGCTTTTCTCTTGTTTGTTGTGTGAGTTGGGTATTTTAAAAGCGTTTTAAAAGAAAAAAATATGTTTTTAAAGGAAATGTGTGTTTAAATGGATGTTTTATAAAAGGAGTGTTTTTGAAAAGGTGTGCGTTTGTGTGGATGTGTATTTTGAAAGATAAAGGTGATCCATAGTTATTTTACTCCCTCTATCTTATGTTTTTCATATGAGTATTCACCAGTTTTCCCTAGATCACCCTCCCTTTTTCCTTCCAGGTGATCGATGTTTCATTTCGGTTAGAATCCACCAGTCCAGCACTTGAGCAGTTGAGGTGCAAGAGTAGTTGGTGTAAGGAGTTGGTGTTTTAGTAGATCTGTTCATGTATATTTTATTTATTTGAGAGTTTTCTTTTATTTTCAGTTTAGTAGTTTCGTTTCAGTTTTGTTGAGAGTGGTGTTTAGTTTAGTGGTGGTTGATTGCCACGTGTCCATCCCTGGATGGCTGGCTCTACAGTTGTCCGGGATGGAGCGTGATAATTTGTGGTATCAAAGCGTAGGTTGAGAGATTCTGTAGACTAGTGGAGTCAGTTGGATGGTGGACTATAAGGGTGTCATCGTAATCTGAGTCTGAGTATAGGGATGATCTTCGTATAATTTCAGGAGAGCTGATTTATTTGAGATGTCGAGGAGAATGGAGAGAAGTGTGTTTAAACTAAGAATGAAAATAAAGAGGAAAATTTATAAATTAAAAAGCGATGAGAAGAATCTAGTGGGGGCGAGTGGGTAAGAAGCAGGAGTTGAGTAGTGGTGAGATGAGAGAGTTGTGTATCACTCAATCGAGAGATTGCATATGTTAGATTTGAGGACTAGTTGATGTAGAGTATAAAAACTTGGCGTGAGTATAGTGTTTTTCCTATATTCATTCAGGCTTGACACATGTGTATTTTGGTGTGTGTGTGTTTCTTTGGGTCTTGTGCTATATGATTGACACATATTGATTGATTTGGGAAGGTGAGTGTCCAGCACATCTCATATTCAAATCAAACTTTCGATGTCATTTGGCTATCACACTAGGGTGCATGTGTGGTGAGATGTGTGTTTGCGGTGTGTATAGTGTTATGGGTGTGCATATATGTGATAACGTGTTGTGAGAGTAAGTACGATATGAAAGGGAAAGAGATGGTGTATTTGCGTATGAGGGTATGTGAATAGGGTTGGGAGCATTTGAGCGATATAGAAATGTAGCAGTGTGATGCGAGTAGTAAAGATGGTGTGTATTTGGAGCATTAAAAGGAATGGAAGATTATTATTTTGAGTTGAGGGTGCATGTGAAAATTTCGAAGCGAAATTTCTTTAAGAGGGGAGAGTTGTGAGACTCATATCTCATTAAAGATTAATCATGCAACAATTAGCATTTATTAAAATTATTATTGGTAAATTAAAATTTTAATATAATTAAATAATTATGGAAGAGGTTAAAATTTAATTGGGTGAGATTTGGAATTCTTAAAATAAGAAATAAAAGATTTATAATAAAAGTAGAATTGTTTTTTTGTAAGGGCTTAAATTGTAGTTTAAGAAATTAAAAGGTAAGTATGTATTTTACTTAAAATAAAATTTTAAAAAAACAGAAAAGGATGAGTCGGGACTCCCCCCATTTCATTTTTCGCACATCAGAGGGGGAGGGTTTGCAGATCGGGGGAGGGAGGAAGAAAATAGAGGGGGGGAGGGTTTGCAGATCGGGGGAGGGGGGAAGAAAATAGAGGGGGATAGGAGGCGGTGAGCGAGAGGGAGAGAGGGGGATCGGGGAGGGGGCATGTGGCACCGGAGGGAGATGATCGAGAGAGAGAGAGATGCGAGAAAGAGATGAGGGAGAGAGGAGATCGAGAAGGGAGACGGAGAGAGGAGGAGGGGTGGCACAACAGGGGGCGGCGCAGGGCAGTGGGGTGGCGGCAGAGGAGGCTGGAGGGTGGTGGTGCATGGCGGCAGCGAGCAGGCATAGCAGTAGGCGCGACGGCGATGGGCAGCAGAGGTGCAACGACAACTGTGTTGGTGTTCTCGGTCTGGTTTCGAGTTGTGCACGACTGTCCAAAGCGCCGGTGATGGAGCAGAGTGGCCATGGGGTGGCGGTGATGGCGGTAGATGTGTGGCGGTAGCGGATTCCGATAAAGGTACGTGTATGTGTATATACTTTATGTATGTATTCAATACACGGTTGTGTGTTTCCAACGTTGGGCTGTGATATGTATATGTGCGGATGTGTTCGGTGGCTGTGTAGTTGGGTTGTGGTGGTGGTGCGGTGGTTGTACGAGTTTGGCGGTATTTTGGTGATTCCAGTAGGTTGATCGGGTTGTGGGTTGGTGGTTCGTGGTTGCAATTACTGTTTTTGGGTTGGTGGGTTTTTGGCGGTATTTTGTGAAGTGGAGGTGCTAGTGGTGTTTGGTGGTTGTTTAGTGTGCGCGCGGTGGTTGTAGGTTGTTGTGGGTGTTGTTGTGTGCGAGTGTGCGAGTGTGAATGCGTACATAGTTATGTATATTTTTGTGGTTGCAATGGCTTCACGAGGATGGATTTGGTTGCTCGAGATAATATTGCAGTGACTTGGTGGTGATCACAGGATGAAAAATTGAGGTAAATTTAATTCTATAAATTAAATAATTAAAATAACCGATTAAATAGAAGATTAATTCTTAAAAATATTCGTAGCGCGATTTCTATTCTTATATTTGCGTAATGGGTGATTGTAGGTGAGGAGTGACCATCGTCGACTTCAGCGCAGTATCAGGGAGCAGATTCTTTAGGGAGATCTTCAGCTTAGCGAGTTTTTTTGATGTCAGGCGAGTACTATATCATTTACATATTTTAGAGCCTTTTATTATATATGTAATAAATGTGTGTTTTAAAAGGTGTTTTTGCGAAAGGTGATAAATCTAGGGATCACGGATTTTGGGGAAAATGATTTGGGTGAGAAATTTGAGAAATAAAATGGTGAAATTAATTATTAAAAAAGTGTTTTATTAAAAGGAGTCAGGGGTAGAGAGAGGTGAATTTTTAAATAGTATAAAGTGTTTTGAGAGATCAAATAAAATAAGGGGTTTTTCATAAAAAATTAAAAGGAGGATTTTGGTGAACTTAAATAGTCTTGCTGTGGAACAGGTAGTTCCATGAATCAATATACACAGGTGGTGCAATACATATGGTGATATTATTATATATATATATATTTGCACCTGGAGAGGGTGAAAGTCCTTACCACTAGGGCTGATGTAGTGGCCCTGGATCATTTCTTGTGCTTATCCAAGAATGTCCCCAGGGTATCAGATCTGAGTTTAATGGGTAGTCACCGGACATAATGACCCTTGGCTATTATGGCTCACAGGTGTGGTGTGGTGTGGTGTGGTGCTGGTGCTTTTCTCTTGTTTGTTGTGTGAGTTGGGTATTTTAAAAGAGTTTTAAAAGATAAAAATGTGTTTTTAAAGGAAATGTGTGTTTAAATGGGTGTTTTATAAAAGGAGTGTTTTTGAAAAGGTGTGCGTTTGTGTGGGTGTGTATTTTGAAAGATAAAGGTGATGCATAGTTATTTTACTCCCTCTATCTTATGTTTTTCATATGAGTATTCACCAGTTTTCCCTAGCTGACCCTCCCTTTTTCCTTCCAGGTGATCGGTGTTTCAGTTCAGTTGGAATCCACCATTCCAGCAGTTGAGGTGTAGGAGTAGTTGGTGTGTGGAGTTGGTGTTTCAGTAGATCTATTTAGGTATTTTTTATTATTTGAGAGTTTTCTTGTATTTTCAGTTTAGTAGTTTCTTTTCAGTTTTGTTGAGAGTGGTGTTTAGTTTAGTGGTGGTTGATTGCCACGTGTCCGTCCCTGGATGGCTAGCTTTACAGTTGTTCGGGATGGGACGTGACATTCTTGGTCTCCTCCACCTCATTTACCAGCCACTCAATGACATGCATCATTGGGATAGCCCTATTGTGATTTGGGCCAACATCCTCTCTATTTCCTTCAGGGCTAATTTCTTGAAATTCTTGGACTCTATTAAGGAGCCCATTTGACATTGAGTCGAAAGTGTCTCTAACAATAGTCTCAGAAAAGGAGTCGCCAATAGTGTCCTCCGCTACTTCTTTATTGCCCCCCCCAACCCATTGATTGACTTTTCAGAGGGCTCCAAATCCAAAGCCCCCCGACCTGTCACCATCCATAAAGCACATCTTTCCTTTCCTTTTATCCAACCTCCTTATTTTGTCCAGACTGTGGCCATTGCTTGAACCTAACAGGTTACCCATTTTGGTAATAGCTTCTTCCTCCAATCACAATACTTTGGCGATGTTGGTGTCCTGAGTCCATGGCCTCCGGTTACCTTGTACTGGATCGAACTCCTGAGAATCCTCCGCCTCCTCAATCGTCACCAAAAATACTTCATTCCCCACCACCAGTTCAATTTATTTATTAATCTCCTTAATTTCTTCATTAAGATTTTCGCTTTGAAATATTTACTCTCTTTTATAGTCGCATCATCCACCCTCACTAGCACACCCCACTCCTTGGCGATCTTCGAGAAAGTTGACATATTCCAAGCATGAATGGGGATTCCATGACACTTAATCCACGTGGTTCTCTCCAAGCATACCAGCTCCCCATCCCATGGTTTGATCGAATCAAAAAGCGATACCCAGCTATTCTTTCTAATAGCTCTGTCTTGGCCATCGAGGACTGAAACTCAAGAATGAGTTTTCTATTCCCAAATCTTCTGATGTTTAGTATCTCCTGGGCATCTACCATCAACAAATAAGCTATTTTCTCAATGTCTACAAGATTGTTTATAGTTGCAATTGCACTGTTTTTCAACCAAAAGTATCCATGAGTCGTGCCCCAAACCTTTCTTCTCCCTACCACCTTCTTATCAGTGTTTTGGTCTGGAATACCACCTTTCACCACCTCTGCATAAGAGAACTGAGACATCCCTCCGTCCTGGGCCTTCCCAGCATTAATTTGTGGTCTCGCCCAAGTCTTTATCTTCTAACCCTTCTGATACTTGGCCTCCTGGACTTCCAAGTGAACCTTATCCACCCATTATCCGTTCGTTCGAGATATAGCTAGTCCAACAGCAACTCTGCACCCGTATCTCACAAAACCAAACAATCTCTGTCAAGACCTGCCAAGCTACCCAGGAATGTAAATATCCTCCACTCTCCCAAACTTACCAAAAATGTCGGCCATCCATGGAATGGTAACATCCGTTGGGAGGTTATCGGCAAACAACGACACCATAGATCCCATGGGAGCAGCTCTTTGCTGGTGTTTATGGATCACCGGAATACATCCCCCCTTCTCTTTATCAGTCACCGCTCTCACACCACTTATCTCTCATGCCATCGAGAGTACTTACTGAAGGATGCTACCCTTGTATTGATTTTGATTTAGAGATTAAGAAACTAAGACATAAACTTAAATGAACGAAAACAAGATTAACTTCATGGGAGTCAAGAGAGAATACGGGAGCAAGGATTCGGTTCACAATAGACAATGCATCTTGTCACGCCACGGATTTTCAAACCATTTTTTGAATAAAAGAATGATTATCAAGAAGCCATATTTATCAAACCACATCACAAGGGGCCGTGAATAGTAAAACTATTCCTTTACAAATCTTTTACAATTGGACTTACTTGGAATTGAAGTACAACGATACCTTTACATAAAATTTGTGCATTGAAATGATATTAGAACTCTTTAAAATAAAAGGGGATGACCGTTGTGAGGCCTCGGTCTTAGAAAATATTAAATAGAATATTTAAATTATGCAAATATAAATTTTGGGAGTTTCTAAAAGATTTATTGGGATTTTATTTGAGCAAATATGAATTTTTGAAGATTTTATTAGACGTGGAATAGTCTTGATGTTATAGAAATATAAGAAAGAATTAAACCAGGGGCTTAAGTGAAAGAGATAAAAGTTTGGGGAGCAAATCCAAGGTCTGCCGAACAGTAGGAGTCCAGCTGAGCAGTTGCCGAGCTCAGTAGGGATCCGGCCTAGGGGTCCGGCCACGTGGAGGTCCGGCTAGGTCAGCTCGGACATGGCAGTGCGGCCAAGTGGGCAGTCCATCTGGACAGCCACTTTGTCGAGTGAGACAAGAGTTTTATAGTGGGCTGACGTCACATTGCACTTCGGCAGAAGAGACAAAGCTGTGCGGCTGAGTGGACTGAGGTCAGCTGGCTAAAAGCCAAGGCTAGGAGGCCGGTGGGGCCTACCTTTGGTGAGTGGCGCCATTCAAGTGTCTGCCACAGTCCGGATCAATGATTCTCTTCTCAAACCTATAAATACATAATCCATTCACTTCGTTTTTGGTACAACACTCATTTGAGAGCATCCTTACTCTGTTTCTCTCTCTAGAAACTCTGTCCGAAGCGTTTTAGCTCGGCAGAATTCTGAGTTCTTATCTCAGGAGCTCGACAGGCTCATTCTTCATACTCAAATGCTCGGCAAACCTTCTGCCGTGCAACCCAACCATCAATCTTGTTCGGCAACTCTTAGCCGTACGTCCAAACTCTTCAGAAACATTGTTTGAGCTCCGGTCAGATTGTTATTCAGCTCGGCAAGTCATTTTCAGACTTCCAGATGACTTATTTTACTTCGGAAAGGATCCTATTTCATCCGAACAGCTCAGCAAGACACCATTCACATCAGAATCAGTCCGGCACAAGCTATTTAGCCTTGATTGTTGACTTTCGGCACGTTGATCTTCGGCCAGAGGTATAACTCTTATATTTTATCATTTTGTGTTCGGCAAAGGCCCTAGAATACTAAGTTATTGCTCAGAAGACTTAAATTTAAGTCTAGCCTTAATGATTTCAGCTCGGCAGACTCATTCGAAGTCTTGCCGCACGCTATTGTTGTCGCTCACATGTGCAGTTGTTCTGCTCGGCAGAGTTGTGCTCGGCCAAGCCATTAAACCATTTATTCTTGCTCGGCAAAGCTAGAATTCGACTGAGCTTATGCCCAGATCATTATTTTAGTTCGGCCAAGTCATCTATTAGTCCGGCCGCACTCCCTTACACATGGTGATTGATTTACCATCATTCTGTCCGAAGCAAGTTGTGCTCGGCAGAAGTCAGTCGTTCTTTGACTTTATCAGCTAGGCAACAACTCTGGTTGTTCGAGAAATTGGCCCAAGACCTTTTAAACAGTTCTCCGGTCATTTTCAACCTATAACCAACTTGAAATCACAACTTGAAAATCTATATTTTTAACTCTGATCAAAATGATGTCCGGACCATAGCATGGCAGCTCGGCAATTAGCGAGTCGGCTGTGTCTCAACTCGGTAGAGCAGTGGTTGGTAGACCTAAATCCCCAGCAGCTCATGTATGGACAGAACATTAAATTTTTGCTCGGTTAAGACCTTCGGTCAGGCTTAGTTTAGTCTTTGCCAAGTTTGGCAGTTCGGCAGGAATCATCCGGTTAGACTGAGCTTCGGATTAGAGTCTCCGACAGACTTGCTTTGGTCAGCTCAGCTCGGCAATTCACTTGGGCAGTAGTTCCTATGGATTTTTGATATATGATTTATTATCCAGATTTGGGATAGCTTTTATTAAGAGGAGGAAGATCTAGAAGCCTAAGAAATCCTATTCAGGTGAATCTCTATATACTGCTCTACTCGTACAATTTCTAGTGCATTTACTTTAAAAAATATGCTTAAATGATATGTTATTTCCAAGAGAATTTTGAAGTATGAATTATGCACAAACTCTCATTTACACATGGATGAACAATTTGGAATATTGATTGATATATTGTTTTATGATGATCCATACGACAAGGATTTATAATGAGATTATGAGAAAAAGAAATTGAAATGGAGATGAAATGGAAATAAGGTGCTCATACGACAAAAACACAAGATATGAGCCTTTTATTGAAATGCTTATACGACAGAAGCATAAGGCCTAAAAAATTCTTATACGACAGAAGCATAAGGCATGATGTACTGAAATGCTTATACGACAGAAGCATATGGCATAGATATCAGTAAATTCTTATACGACACAAGCATGTTATTGAGAAAAGGATATGCTTATACGACATAAGCATAATTCCATGAAATGAATATGCTTATACGACACAAGCATAAAGGCATGAATGACTACGCTTATACGACAAAAGCGGAAGTATGAATGTTGTATGATAAATGCTCATACGACAAAGGCAAGATGGTGAAATAATAGAATGATGAGCCTATACGACAAAGGCCAATCTAATTTATGATGAACTATGTTGGAGATGGATATACAGGTTGGCATATGATTTCAGCAAAAGAGGAGCTATAATAAGCATATGCTATTGAGCCTTTGAGCCATATTTTATCTGTGAAACTAATCTTGCAGGAAAGATATTGTTAATCTATGAAACTTGTACTGCAGTATGTAGCGATTCACTCTAGCTTTTTAGCTTATGCGTTTTCTAAAACTATTTTCATGTCAGGATGAAGAATGAGATGGCAGTTCTATGTTTAATGATGTTTTGGAGATCTATTGTAGTACTTCTGATGTATCGGCTATCTTAAGCATGTATTTTGTAATCCTGGGAAATTAATGAGAACATCTAAATCACTTCTCTGTTTTTTGTTCACACGCTTCCACATATTTATATTGTTAATAAATTCTTCAACTCTTTATCTTAGGCCTTTAGTGAGCTTGCTCGTTGGCCGGTCATGTACTCATCTCGAGATCGAGACGGGTTGTGACAGAAGTGGTATCAGAACTTGAGTTGATGAATTTTTAAACAAACCAGAGCCAGGAAGCAAGGCACTCACTTAGAAGCACAAATATGATATTTGGAGATGAATTACCTTGAGGATGCATGCTTATACTATGAGTTTTGTAGCTATGTCTAGCAGCGACTCTGACCATGATGGCTATTCTAGTGACGATTCTGATGATCACCGTGAAAATGGACTTCAAGAAATTTCCTTTATAAGGAGAAGAAATGGAAGCAAGGCTCATTGAGGATGCTACGCACATGGCTTGCAGCATTGCGACGCAGGTTGTATATGCAAATATGCATTGTACTGAAGAGCAAATTCGCGTAATGATAGACTATCGTCTCATGCTCAGAGAACAGGCTTGCTCAGTGGAAAGAGAATGGATGCCGCAATGGAGTTTCGATAAGATATTTATGATAGCTTTACATCATCTCGATGGCAATGAGGAGGTGGATGAAGAATCTAATCCAGAGGAAAATATTCCGGAAGAAGAAGATGTGATGATGGAAGATGAAGACCTCGATGCATAACTACCAGTAGTGGATGGGCTAGTCGACATACCACTCGTCTTGAATGAAAACCTTGATTTTGAGGATAACCTAGAAATAGCTTATCAGGAATGGATCTATTCTTCTTATGAGTGGTCTAGTGACTCAGATGATGAGTGACGTTTTATTAGTTGCTATATTCGGAGTATTTTTGTTGTGTACTAGACACAATTATGCATCTATGATTTCCTAATATTATGTCAGAAGAATTTCCGTCTTTTGATTAAAGTATTTCTTATTCAGAATGGTTAATACTCGAGCAACGGGTCAAGAGCGATACGAGATTGCTGAACTATGCGATATGGTACGGACGTTGGCAGGGACTGTCCAAGCTCAACAGGCTACGATTGAGCAAATGCGGCGACAACCCGAACCTGTGGTCGAACCACCAGAAATTCCTGAGGTTGAAGGAGTTAACCCGACGCAACAGATTCACAATGTAGTGGCTGTGAAGGAGTTTCTTAAACTCAAGCCTCCGACTTTTTCTAGAGGGATGGACCCGATTAAAGCAAACGAATGGATTGCGGAGCTAGAGAAGAATTTTCGTCTTCTTCGATGTACGAATCTGCACAAAGTCGAGATTGCATCGTATCTATTGGTAGGCGAAGCCAATAGGTGGTGGAACTTAAAGAGCGTTGTTGAACCCAATATGTCTTGGGAGAGATTTTTAGAGAACTTTCGTGAAAAGTTTATGCCCAGAGCTATGCAGAATGCAAAGAGAATGGAGTTCGAGAACCTGAAGCACAGAGGAGCAATGACCGTGGCTGACTACGAGGCAGATTTTACAAATCTTGCTGTTTATGCACCGTATCTGGTTGCTAATGACGAGATGATGGCTCGAAAGTTCGAGGAAGGACTCAAACATGAAATAAGGAAGATTATTCGTCCTTTTCAGCTAGCGTCGTATGCTGAGGTTTTGGACAGAGCTATCTTGGTGGAACAAGATGTTGATGAAGCAAGGAGGTTTAATGAGAGGAAGAGGAACCAAAGCCAAGAGGATCCGTGTAACGACCTGTCCCAGATTAATAATAAAATATATAATCCGTCTCAATTACTAACAAAGCTACTTATTCTTATTTTTTAAAACACCATAATTTTTTTCTTTTCTTTTTGATAAAATACGCAGCGGAAATAAAACATACTCACATAAAACTCCAAACGACCAACGGTACCAAGTGTGACAATCTAAACAATGACCCAGAACAAGGTCCCCAAAAAGTAGTAGTCTACTGCAAAAGAAACTAATAGTCTGAAATACCAAAGAGTCTCTCAATCCTCACCCTACAACTAGCAGAGGAAAAGAAGTACTAAGAACTGCAACTGAGAATATGACTCCTGTTGGAAAGAGTCCTAAATAACTGGCAATGAACCGCTAAGCCTCCTTACCTAGATAAAATACCACAACCAAAAAGAAGAGGGCAACAATATCCAGGAGTGTCAGATTCACAAACGTTATAGAAAAGAGATTAACATGATACAACAGTAAAAGAGAAATGAAGGGGTTGTGCCTCTCTCCACAAGTAGTCCACAACAGAAAAGTAACGAAGGGATTGTGCCTCTTCCCTCAAGTAGTCCTCAACAGTAAATTAAATGTGCTAAGACACATGAATGTTATGATATGCGTCTTTTTAATATTTTAGGAAGCTTACATCATCAAGCAAGGGTGAAATCAACAACGCAACGACATCTAGCATGTAACAATGTGAATCTACTCTTCTATAAAAGTAAGGAATCTACACACTCACCAGAAATCTGTAAGCACCTCAACAAAAATCACCGAACCGTCTTAGAAGACTCGGGCTGGTCTCCTGTTATAAAAATTAAGAGAATATAAGGATTTCCCTTTCATAATTAATTTTTGATAATTTAATAAATATTCCCCACTAACTTATTTAACCTCTGCCACTTCTGAAATATTCTTAAAATGTGTTTGAGATCATTATAAAAATATTCATTTCATAAAAATCACGATTTCCTCAAAATTGGCCTAACCGGTAGGCAACCGGTGACAAGCCGGTATACCGCCCGGCATGTCGGTTAGTGAAATTTTCGTTTTTGTGTCATGTCCAACCCTATTGTCCAATTTCTCCAAAAACCGGTACGATAACCGGTACAGTAACCGGTGTACCGCCCGGCATGCCGGTTAGTACAAAATCTAA
>NMUG010005797.1:0-12927 GCA_002855965.1 Monotropa hypopitys | reverse complement strand
GAACAAACTAAATCAACAAGCTAAATCAATTCACCAATGTGTACCTATATATATATATATACCTATATAGAGGATTGGAAAGGATAGGTGTTATCCGAAGTGGTTTGGTGGATTGTGTGGGCATAAGCTAAGTCGTGGAATTAGCTAGTCGTTGATGTTTGGCTAAGTCGTGGAATTAGCTAACGGTGAAAACGTGATTCCTCATGAATAGTTGAAGGCATTGGCATTGTAGTATATGGGTTGTGTTCTTGAGAGTGTCCTCCCTAGACAACGTGATAGTCTACCATGTCGTTGCATTTGTGGTTGAGATCCTTGACCCTTACGGTTTGTACTAGGGTGTGTTGCCTAGTAGTGTGGATGAGGGTACTTGGTAAAGAGAGGGTTCTGACTTACGTTGTTGTTGGCCTTGAGTGTGGTTAAATGGTTGAGTTTCGCTTGGTATGCTTGTGTAGACGAGAGTCTTGGTTAGACCTACGAGTTGTGGTTTTGGAAGTGACTTGATAGTGGTGTTTGAGGTTGTGTGAGAAATGACATGCTTGGGATTGCATCATAGGGATTCACACCACTTGCACATGTCACCATAATTGTATTTGCACTTGATAGGTGCATATTTTCTCGGTCTTTATGACTCGATCTTCTTTTTACAGTTTTCTGCAGGTTTGCAAGGTTGATGGTTGTAGCGAGGAGTTGACTTGGGCTTGCTCTATTTTCTTTCAGTGTGAGGAGCATATGGTTGTACTTCTTTCATATTCCATATTGTATCATTGTAATAAAACCCCCCTTCCCCCTTTCTTTATTTGTAAGTTGAGTTTCAATTAAAATGTAAAGGGTTTTATACATTCAATTTCAAGCAAGTTCATGTAAATAATTGTTTGTAATTCTATTTTCCGCATGTTTTATATAAATGTTTGTAAAGAGGTATATTTTGCAATTCACGGCCCCTTGTCTTGTAGTTTGGTTGATATGGTTTCATAATGTATCATTCTTTTAATCCATTTAAAAAAAATGGTTTGAAAATCCAGGGTGTGACACCACTGCCCATAGCCTTCGGTTTCCCCCATGCAGGAACCGGTTGGGGGTGAAGGGAAAGGGGTTACGGCCAAGGGTCATAGGAACCGATTACGGATTCCCCCAGAACTGGTTATGGGTTTCCAGAGTGGAAACCGGTTGCGAGATGGGGGGAGACGGTTACGGGTTCCTCTGGGATTTCCCTCATTGCCTAGGGAACATGGAAACCAGTTATGGGCAACCACAAAACCGGTTTTGGTGCACTTCTACCCCTAAACTGCTTAGGAGTATTTTGGACACAAAATCTTCGTCCAAACTCTGATTGGAGCGATTCAAATTGCGTTGGAATTGTAATTGAATCCTATACAACTTTCAAGGTTCTACCATATCATCAACTAAATCGAGATTTTGGGATTATAAATAAACCAAATTCATGAAATGGAATTTAAATTTATAAAATTGATTTATAAATTTATGAGCCGTTATATGTTGCCCGAGATGACCGAATGACTTCTTATACTGAGAAAGTTAAATAAACCTTGAGCAATTTCGATAAAACAAGGATTGTGCAGATAATGTCAAAATAGAATAACCATGCTGATGTCTTAGTTTGCCTTGTATCCTTAGTGACCATGGAGCTTCACCACACAATCAGCATTGAATCACTTTTACAGCCGAGCATAGAGAAGTAACCGATTGAAGAAAATATGGATCTGAATCTTGGATCAAGCTGGTTGGGTCCCATTATTGTTTTTTTTTAATCAAGAATGGAGTATTGCTAGAGGACAAGAAGGAAGCCCACAAGTTACGACTCAAGTCAACTAGATTTTGGCTTTCTCCTAGCCAGGAAATATACAAAAAATCTTTTACGGGACCGTACTTAAGATGTGTGCATCCAACTTTAGTACAAAAATTTCTCTATGAAATCTATGAAGGAGTGTATAGCAGTCATGCTGGAGGCCGTTCACTAGCACATATAGCAATTTCCCAGGAGTATTGGTGGCCTTATATGCAAGAGGATGCATTGTTATATGTCCAGAATTGTGACAAATGTCAAAGGTTCTCTCCTATCATTCATGTGCCTGCTATTGATTTGACACCATTAACTAGTCCATGGCCATTTGCAAATGGGAACTAGATATTATGGGACCAATGCCAACAGCAAGGCATATGAAGAAGTATCTATTATTTGGTACAAATTATTGTACAAAATAGATAGAAGCTGAACCTTTGGCAAAAAATATAGAGTAGAATGTAGAACAATTTGTATGGAATAACATTATCACAAGATTTGGAATCCCTTATGCATTGGTGACTGATAATAGAACCCAATTTCAAGACAAGTTTAAAGCTTTCTATGTGGGTTACAAGATCAGAAACTTCTATGCATCTGTTGGATATCCTCAAAGCAATGGATAAGTTGAATCATCCAAGTTGAATCATCCAATAAAACAATTTTGGACGGGATTAAGAAAAGATTGGTGAAGACAAAGGGCAGATGGATTGATGAACTTCCAATTGTTCTATGCGCTTACCGCACAACACCTCGAAGGTCCACTGGTAAAACCCCATTTTCAATAGCTTATGGGGTGGAAGCAGTAATACCTCTTGAGGTGGGGATTCCAACAATAAGAACATAAATGGTGGAGAAGGGGACAATGATTTGGCATTGGCAATGCAGATGGATCTGGTAGAAAATTAAATAAAGAGCATTTGTGAAGCTAACATCATATCATTAGTCTTGGTTGGTGATGGCATGAAATTAGATCCCGTTGATCTTAGGGATGTCTTGGGTGGTATCTTGTCCTAAGAAGTCCTTGCTTACTTTGGTATGAGTTCTATGCCCATATTTGTTGACTTCAGGTGTAGCATAGGGCCTTATTTTGGTGTTCCCCCTTCTATTGAGGTTGGCCCTCCTTGAGGTGTGTTGTGTTGTATAGTCAGGTCTGTTTCTCTTTCTACCTTTTCCCCTTTCCCTTTTTCATGTGGACTTGTGGGTTGGAACCTACTGTCACATCCCATCCCGATCTCGGAATGAGTCCATGACCGGCCAACGAGCAAGCTCGCTAAAGGCCTAAATAAAAGAGTTGAAGAATTTCTTTATAATATAAATATGCGGAAGCGTGTGAACAAAAACCAGAGCAGTGATATAGATGTTCTCATTTATTTTCCAGGATTACATCATTTGGCTTAACAACATAGCCGATACATCAAAAGTACAACAAAAGGCTCCAAAACATCATTTAAACAGAAGTTGTCACTTCATTCTTCAACCTGACCTGAAAATGGTTTTAGAAAACACATAAGCTATAAAGCTAGAGTGAATTTCTACATACTGCAGAACAAGTTTCATGAGTTCACAATATTTTCTGCAAGATTAGTTTCACAATCAAAATATGGCTCAAAGGCTCAATAGTAATATCATTGCTTTATAATAATTCTTCCTTTGCTTTGATTCTATGTCAACCTGTATTTCACAGTATATCATTTCATAATTCAATCTTTGTTGAATAGGCTTGTCTTTCCCTTTTTCTCATCAATTTGCCCCTGCCGTATGAGCATTCATACTTTTCACATTCATGCTTCCCGCTTGTGTCGTATAAGCGTATGCACAATAGCATTATGCTTGTGTCGTATAAGCATATTCATTTCCAATACTATGCTTTTGTCGTATAAGAATTTCCAGATCATTATGCCTTATGCTTCTGTCGTATAAGCATATCAATAACAGGCTCATATCTGTACTGTCGTCGTTTGTATACCTTGTTTCCGTTTCATCTCCATTTCAATCTCTTCTTCTCTTTAATTCATTGTAAATAATTGTCGTGTGGAATTTCATAAAACAGTTTTCCAATTTGTTCATCCATGGTAAAAGAATTTGTGCATGATCCATTCTTTCAAAATCTTCTTTTGGAAATAACATATCATTTCAGGTTTAATAACCATAAATATAATTTCAAAGGAAATGCACTGAAAAGTACGAGTAGAGTAGTATATAGAGATTCACCTGAATAGGATTCTTAGGCTTCAATATCTCCCTTCTCTTCCAAATAGTCCAAATCTGAATAAAATTCATATCTTTAGCATTTTAGTAAGGAATTCTGCCCTAAACATTTATTGCCGAGCTGAGCTGGCCGAAGGCTCAAGTCTGCCGGAGACTTAAGTCCGGAGCTCAATCTGACCGAAGGACTTCTGCCGAGCTGCTTAGCTTTGTAGAATTAAGCTAAATCTGGACGAAGGGTTACTGCCGAACACTACTGTTCTATCTAAGGCATAACTTAGCCTAAGCTTCATTTGCCGAGCTTCCACGGATCAGGCAGACTAAACAAAAACCTTGGTTAACTCTTCCAAGGAGTTGCAAGCCTTTCTAGGGGTGTCAACCTTCACAGATTGAACTGACTTTTTAATACAAGGTCAGTTGAGCAACTGCCGAACTGAAATACAGTCGATTGGTCTTATTGCCGAGCACCCATACTATAGTCCGGACACCATTTTGATCAGAATCAATTACACAGATTTCAAGTTATGATTTCAGTCGGGTAATAGGTCGAAAATGACTGAATGATTATTGTAAGGGTCTTGGAAATATTACCCGAATAACTGATGTTGTTGCCGAGCAGAATTTTAACAAAGAATGGTCCGTTCTACTGAGCACAACTTGCTTCGGTCAGAATGATGGTCAATCAATCAATGTGTATAAAAGAGTGTACAGCCGGACTAATAAATGACTTGGCCGAACTAAAATAATGACCTGGTCATAGGCTTAGCTGAATGCCAGCTTTGCCGAGCAAAAACAACATTTTAATGGCTTGGCCAAGCACAACTCTGCCGAGCATAACTGCTACGGATGTGAGAGACAACAATAGTGTACGGGAAGACTCCGAATGAGTCTGCCGAACTGAATTCACTAAGGCTAGACTTGAATTTAAGTCTGCCGAGCAATAATTTGACTCCTAGGGCTTTTGCCGAACATAAAATGATAAGTAATAAGTTTTATACCTTTGGCCGAAGCTTGATTAGACGAAGGAAGAATGATCAGAGCTTTAAACTGTATTGTTGAGCAGGTACTGATACGATCGAGGTCTTGCCGAACTGGTACAAACCTTGCCGAAGGGAAAACTGGTCGTCTGAAGTCTGAGAATGATTTGCAGAACTGGATAAAGTCAACCGGAGCTTAAACAATGATTCTGAGATGATTGGTTGTACGGTAAAGACTTACCGAACAACAATTCAAGGTGAAGGTGCATGGCAAATGGTTTTCCGAACAGACTGAGTACAAGGATTTTGCTGCCGAGCCTCTGAAATAAAGATTCAAACCTCAGCCGAACAAAAATGACTTCGTCCAATCTTTCTAGAGAGCGAAATAGAAGGTCTGGATGTTTTTCGAGTTGAAGTGGTAACCAAAATGAAATGAAATGGTTCGGTATTTATAGGATTTAAGAATAGAATAAAATCTGGAGGGTGGCATACATGTGAACGATGCCACTCACCAAGAGTGGGCCCCATCGGCCACCCAGTCTAGGATTCTAGCCTGCTGACCTCAGTCCACCAGCCGCAAACCTTTGTCTCATCTGCCGAAGTGCAGAGTGACGTCAGCCCACTCCAGGAATCTTGTCTTTTGACAGAGTGGCTGTCCAGATGGACTCACCCACATGGCCCAACTGCCACGTCCGAACTGACCTGGCTGGACTGCCAAGCAATCAGCTGAGCTGGCCGAACCTCTAGGTTGGATGCCTATTGAGCTCGGCACTGCTCGGACGAACTCCCCACTGTTCGGCAAGGCTTCAATTTTGCTCTAGATTTTTTTATTCTCTTTCACTTAGGTCCCTGTTTAACCTTTTCTCTATAATTATAACCTCAAAAATCAATATTTGCTTCTAATAAAACCCGAATAAATCTCTTAGAATTCCCAAAATTATATTTGCAAAATAAAAATATTCTTATTTAATACTTTCCTAGGATCGGGGTCTCACATTCTCCCCAACTTTAAAGAAGTTTGTCCTCAAACTTAAAAGATAGATAACTTATGAATGTTTTTGAAATAAGTAAGCTTTATACCTCATATGAATAATTGCGGGTATCTCTCACGCATATCACTTTGTTTCTCCCAAGTAGCTTCATTGCCATACTGGTTCTCCCACCAAACTTTAATTAGCGGAATCACTTTGTTCCTTAGCTGCTTCTCTTGACGGTCCAAGATTTTGACTGGTCGCTCCTCATACGATAGGTTCTTCTCGATCTCAATCGATGGTTGAATCAGAACATGCGATGGGTTTGAAATATATTGTCGAAGCATCGATACATGAAATACATCATGAACATTACCTAATTCCGGTATCAATGCTAATCGATAAGCTACTGGCCCAATTCTTTCGAGAATTTCGAAAGGCCCGATATAACGTGGATTAAGCTTTCCTCTTCTTCCAAATCTGATGACGCCTTTCATTGGTGATACTTTCAGATATACTTTCTCCCCTTCTTGGAATTCAATCTCTCTTCGTCGCAAATCTGCATAACTCTTCTGACGATCTTGAGCTATCTTCAATCGATCTTGAATCAACTTAATCTTCTCTGTTGTTTCTTGAACTATTTCTGGTCCAGTGAGTTCTTTTTCTCCAGCCTCCGTCCAGCATGATGGTGATCTGCACTTCCTTCCATAGAGAGCTTCGAAAGGTGCCATCCCGATGCTTGCCTGGTAACTGTTGTTGTAGGTAAATTCCGCTAAAGGTAGATTCTCCTCCCAGCTTCCTTGAAATTCTAACGTACACGATCATAGAAGATCTTCTAGCGTCTGAATCGTTCTTTCCGACTGCCCATCCGTCTGTGGATGAAAAGTTGTGCTAAAGTTGAGCGTCGTTCCCATAGCTTTCTGTAATGTCTTCCAGAATCTTGATACGAAACGAGGATCTCTATCCGACGTAATAGATACAGGTGTTCCGTGAAGTCGAATAATTTCTTGCAGATAAGTAGACGCCATCCGGTCCATTGAATACGTATTCTTGATTGGAATAAAATGTGCTGACTTTGTCAATCGATTGACTATTACCCATATCGCATTGTTGCCTTTGATTGATCGCGGAAATCCGATAACGTAATCGTAATATTTTCCCACTTCCACTTCGAAATAGGTAAAGGTTGAAGTAGTCCTGCCGGTCTTTGCCGCATCGCTTTTACTTGTTGACACTCCAGACATCTACTGACGTATGCTGCTATGTCCTTCTTCATTCCCATCCACCAATATGATCGCTTCAAATCTTGGTACATCTTGACTTGTCCTGGATGAATTGTAAATTTCGTCTTGTGGCCTTGATCCATAATCTTTCGCTTGATTTCTTCCTGGTCCGGTACGCACAATCATCCTCTGAATTTGAGAATGTCGTCTTAAAAAGTAAGCTTCCCTTGATCCGTGATGCCTTCTTGAATTTTCTTCAGTTTGGGATCTTCTATTTGTAGTTGCTTGACTTCTTCGAGAATAGATGGTTCTACGATAATTGTCGCAAGATGCATTAGGTATGAATTCTCCGGCTTCCTGCTGAGTGCGTCTGCCACCACGTTAGCCTTCCCAGAATGATACTGAATATTGAGGTCGTAATCCTTCATAAGCTCCAGCCATCTGCGTTGCCTCAGATTAAGCTCCCTCTGAGTAAAAACGTACTTCAAACTCTTATGGTCGGTGAAGATATCGCAAGTAACTCCGTACAAGTAGTGGCGCCAAATCTTGAGTGCGAAAATAACTGCTGCGAGTTCTAAGTCGTGCATCGGATAATTCTTCTCGTGAGTCTTTAATTGCCGCGAAGCGTAAGCAATAACCTTCCCATATTGCATTAAAACGCATCCTAGTCCCTTATGCGAAGCGTCACTGTAGACTGCAAAATTCTCTTCTCCGTTGGGTAGAGCTAGAACTGGTGCTGTGGTAAGCCTCTCCTTCAATTCTTGAAAACAATCTTCTCGTTCCTGAGTCCTTACGAAAGGTTCTACCTTGCACGTAAGCTCCATCATTGGTACTGCGATCGTTGAAAAGTCTTTGACGAAACGTCGATAATAACCAGCAAGTCCGAGAAAACTACGAACTTCGGATACTGAAGTTGGTGCTGACCAATTGATCACTGCTGCAATCTTCTGAGGATCCACTGAAATGCCTCCTTTATCGATGATGTGTCCAAGAAAATGAACACTTCTGAGCCAAAACTCGCATTTACTAAATTTCGCATAAAGCTTCTTCTCTCGTAAAATTCGTAAAACCGTCGCTAGATGAATCGCGTGCTGCTCCTCGTCCTTCGAGTAGATCAAAATATCGTCAATGAATACGATTACAAATTCGTCGAGATAAGTGGTAAAAATTCGATTCATGAGGTCCATGAATGCTGCAGGCGCGTTGGTTACTCCAAATGGCATAACCAGAAATTCATAGTGGCCATATCTGGTACGAAAAGCGGTCTTCTCCACATCTTCTGCTCTGACCGTCAGCTGATGATATCCCGAGCGTAAGTCAATCTTCGAAAATACTTGTGCTCCTTGTAGTTGATCGAATAAGTTGTCGATACGCGGTAATGAATATTTGTTCGTGATCGTAATCTTGTTCAGCTCTCTGTAATCAATGCATAGACGCATGGTTCCATCCTTCTTCTTAACAAATAACACTGGTGCTCCCCACGGCGATGAGCTTGGTCTAATTAAATCTTTATCCACGAGATCTTGCAGTTGAATCTTCAATTCTTTGAGTTCAGTTGTCGCCATTCGATAAGGTGCTTTAGATATCAGTCGAGAATTGGGTATGATATCAATAGAGAAGTCTATCTCTCGATCGATCGGTATGCCTGGTAATTCCTTAGGAAATACGTCGATGAAATCTCGAACTATCGGAATATTAGATATTACGGGATCCTTTCCCAAAGTAGTAGAAATACTACAGAGATATCCTAGACAACCTTTCTGCAAAAGTCGACGAGCTTTTGCTACAGAAATAAAACAGGGTGGTGTGACAACCTTCTCTCCCCTAAATTTCGTCTCCCCACCTTTGAACTCTTCAAAGATAATCGATTTTGAAGTATAGTCTATTTTTGCATTAAACTTGGATAGCCAATCCATACCAATGATCACATCAAAATGCGTCATGGTCAAAGAAATCAAGTCCATCATCATGGACACTCCCCCAATAATAGCTTCGCAGTTTCTCAAAACTGTTGTGCACACAACGTTTCTGCTCGCAGGTTGAGATACTATAAGATCAAAATCTAATGGTTCAGGGATTCTACCGATCTCTCCGGCATGCATCGTGGAAATAAAAGAATGCGTAGATCTAGAATCAAATAACGCATAAGTAGGAAGTCCACTGATAGAAATTCTACCTGCTATGACCCCTTCGTCATTTCTAGGATCACCGGGGACAATGGCGAACGCCCTTCCTTGCCTCTGGTTCCGATTGCCTTGATTTGCATCGTTCCTCTGATTTCCGACAGGTACAGTGTTAGCTCCAGTGAGTACATTTGGATACACATTCTTGTAGTGCCCCACTTGACCACATCCAAAATATACCGTAGGTCCTCTCGCCCAGCATTCTCCTTCATGATTCTTTCCACACTTGGGACAACTTGGACTCCTCTGTTGATTGTTATTCCTTCTTCTCTAGTTTTTTTGCTGATTCCTTCCATAGTTTGATTTCTTCGAATAGCTTGATCCTCCTTGGTTTTGATTCCTCTTTCTTTCATTAAACCTTCTCGATTCATCGACATCCTGCTCCACTAAGATAGCTCGGTCCAAAACCTCGGCATACGAAGGTAGCTGAAAAGGATGAATGATCTTCCTTATTTCGTGTTTGAGTCCTTCTTCAAACTTCCGAGTCTTCATTTCATCGTTCGCAACTAGATATGGTGTATACACAGCAAGATTGGTGAAATCTGCTTCGTAATCGGCAACAGTCATTGCTCCTCTCTGCTTCAGGTTCTCGAACTCCATCCTCTTTGCATTCTGCATAGCCCTCGGCATAAATTTCTCGCGAAAGTTCTCTAGAAATCTCTCCCAAGACATATTAGGTTCAGCAACACTCTTCAAGTTCCACCATCTATTGGCTTCGCCTACCAATAGATACGACGCAATTTCAACTTTGTGCAGATCCATACATCGGAGAAGACGAAAATTCTTCTCTAGCTCCGTAATCCACTCGTTTGCCTTAATTGGGTCCATTCCTCCAGGAAAAGTCGGAGGTTTGAGTTTAAGAAACTCCTTCACAGCTGCTACATTGTGAATCTGTTGTGCCGCGTTAATTCCTTCATCTTCAGGAATCGCCGGTGTTTCAACTACAGGTTCCGGTTGTCGTCGCATTTGCTCAATCGTAGCTTGTTGAGCTTAGACAGTTCCAGCTAACGTTCGTACCATATTGCGTAGTTCATCAATCTCGTATTGCTCTTGACCAGTTGCTCGAGTATTAACCATTCTGAATAGGAAATACTTTAATCAAAAGTCGGGAATACTTATGACATAATATTTGAAAACATAGATGCATAATTGTGTCTGGTACACTACAAAAATACTCCGGATATAGCGACTAATAATACGTCACTCGCTATCAGAGTCACTAGACCACTCTTAAGGAGGATAAATCCATTCTTGACGAACTATTTCTTGGTTATCAGGGAAAACGGGTACGTCAACTAGTTCGTCCACCACTGGTAGATCATCCTCAAGCTCTTCCTCTTCCATTATTATGATATCTTCTTCTTCTTCCTCAGGAATATTCTCCTCTGGATCTGACTCTTCGTCTTCGTTCTCGTTTCCGTAAAGTTGGTGCAGAGCTACCATGTAAATCTCATCGAGACTCCATTGTGGCATCCACTCTCGTGCCACAGAGCAAGCCTGTTCCCTGAGCCTAAGACGATAGTCGATTATAGCTCGAATTTGTGCCTCAGTAAGATGCATATTTGCATAAGCAACCTATGCTGCAATGCCACAAGCCATGTGTGAAGCATCCTCGATGAGTCTTGCCTCCATTTCTTCTCCTTCCAAGGGAAATATTTCTGCTAATCTATCATCATGATGATTGTCGGAATCGTCACTAGAATAGCCATCGAGATCAGAGTCGCTGCTAGACATAGCTACAAAACTCATAGTATAAGCATGCATCCTCAATATAATTAATCTCTAAGTGTCATATTTGTGTTTCTAAGTGAGTGCCTTGCTTCCTGTCTATGGTTTGTTCAGAAATTCATCAACTCAGCTCTGATACCACTTCTGTCACAACCCATCCCGATCTCGGAATGAGTCCATGACCGGCCAATGAGCAAGCTCGCTAAAGGCCTAATTAAAAGAGTTGAATAATTTCTTTACAATATAAATATGCGGAAGCGTGTGAACAAAAACTAGAGCAGTGATATAGATGTTCTCATTTATTTCCCAGGATTACATTATTTGGCTTAACAACATAGCCGATATATCAAAAGTACAACAAAAGGCTCCAAAACATCATTTAAACAGAAGCTGCCACTTCATTCTTCAACCTGACCTGAAAATAGTTTTAGAAAACGCATAAGCTATAAAGCTAGAGTGAATTTCTACATACTGCAGAACAAGTTTCATGGGTTCACAATATTTCCTGCAAGATTAGTTTCACAATCAAAATATGGCTCAAAGGCTCAATAGTAATATCATTGCTTTATAAAAATTCTTCCTTTGCTTTGATTCTATGTCAACCTGTATTTCACAGTATATCATTTCATAATTCAATCTTTGTTGAATAGGCTTGTCTTTCCCTTTTTCTCATCAATTTGTCCCTGCCGTATGAGCATTCATACTTTTCACATTCATGCTTCCCGCTTGTGTCGTATAAGCGTATGCACAATAGCATTATGCTTGTGTCGTATAAGCATGCTTCTGTCGTATAAGCATTTCCAGATCATTATGCCTTATGCTTCTGTCATATAAGCATATCAATAACAGACTCATATCTGTACTGTCGTCGTTTGTATACCTTGTTTCCGTTTTATCTCCATTTCAATCTCTTCTTCTCTTTAATTCATTGTAAATCCTTGTCGTGTGGAATTTCATAAAACAGTTTTCCAATTTGTTCATCCATGGTAAAAGAATTTGTGCATGATCCATTCTTTCAAAATCTTCTTTTGGAAATAACATATCATTTCAGGTTTAATAACCATAAATATAATTTCAAAGGAAATGCACTGAAAAGTACGAGTAGAGCAGTATATAGAGATTCACCTGAATAGGATTCTTAGGCTTCAATATCTCCCTTCTCTTCCAAATAGTCCAAATCTGAATAAAATTCATATCTTTAGCATTTTAGTAAGGAATTCTGCCCTAAACATTTATTGCCGAGCTGAGCTGGCCGAAGGCTCAAGTCTGCCGGAGACTTAAGTCCGGAGCTCAATCTAACCGAAGGACTTCTGCCGAGCTGCTTAGCTTTGTAGAACTAAGCTAAATCTGGCCGAAGGGTTACTGCCGAACACTACTATTCTATCTAAGGCATAACTTAGTTGAAGCTTCATCTGCCGAGCTGCCACGGATCAGGCAGACTAAACAAAAACCTTGGTTAACTCTTCCAAGGAGTTGCAAGCCTTTCTAAGAGTGTCAACCTTCACAGATTGAACAAACCTTCTAATACAAGGTCGGTTGAGCAACTGCCGAACTGAAATACAGTCGGTTGGTCTTATTGCCGAGCACCCATACTATAGTCCGGACACCATTTTAATCAGAATCAATTACATAGATTTCAAGTTATGATTTCAGTCAGGTAATAGGTCGAAAATGACCAAATGATTATTGTAAGGGTCTTGGAAATATTGCCCGAACAACTGATGTTGTTGCCGAGCAGAATTTTAACAAAGAATGGTCTGTTCTGTAGAGCACAACTTTCTTTGGTCAGAATGATGGTCAATCAATAAATGTGTATAAAAGAGAGTACGGCCGGAC
>NMUG010005796.1:0-12930 GCA_002855965.1 Monotropa hypopitys | reverse complement strand
TGAATTACCCCTGTCCCAAAACTGAACTTGCCCATTATTCATTTACAACTGCCCATGTAACCGTTGTATACATATAGCACACACATTGTGTGTGCACAAATGCTAGTCTCTTTTAAACAAGATGAACTGACAAATAAGTGGTACTGCACTGTGGCCCAGTCAGCGTATTTGACATAGTTGACAACCACAACAGCAATACTAACCAAAACGAAAAAGAGAAAAAAAAAAGATCCAAAACAAACCTTTCCAGGCCCAGAGAGAAGAACAGGCTTCTCACTTATCATACCACGGCGCTGCTGAATAGTCTCTAACCCTGTCATTTGGTTCATAGTTTTTTCATACCAGGCATTTAAATGTAGCAAGCATGATTCATCATGGATTAGATAAACAAATGTAGGACCTTTTAGAAGTTTTTCCAGGACAATGATCTGAACAAATCCATAATGTCTTAGAGTGGAGAAATTCTTATGCCAAGACCAACTTTCTTTGTTCAAGTAATGCGTAATCACAGACTACAGTAAAGTTTGAGATTGTTTGTTGTGCAAATTGAGAGAGTAAATAGCCACGAAATAACCAAATTAGCTTTATCACAGTAGTTTAAGATTGTCTTTATCTTTCTGTTTTCCCTTTGTTCTATTAAAACAAACCAGATTTTCTTGGCATATGAAAGAAAACCTGTTTATTAAGATCAAATGCCAAAAGAAATAAATGAAAAACATGCGAGGGAAGACAAACAAAAGGGAAAATGAAAAGGACACTCGTAGTTTCCGCAGGAATAACTATTGTAAATTACCAGTGATAGGAGCGCAAGAGCGAATCAAGACAGCCGCTCCAACTCCTTCCTTGTCTGCGACAACATTGAGCATGGAATGAAGGCCATAGCAAAGGTAAACATATGCATGCCCTCCGGGTCCAAACTATTGCCAGAAAATTTTCAAACTTAAGAAACTAAATGCTGCATGCCCAGAATCATGTGTTTGAACTTTAAGACTGTACAGAAGTCTCAGAACGTAAACAATAAGAGTGCATAAGCAAAGCCTACAAGTTGTTGCCCCCACACTTAGAATGGATTGCATTTTACTTCCCCAAAACAAGTGCCTCTCCAGCAATGACTGAACGGAGTCTTTCCAAAACGAGGATGAGACGGAAGGATTTAATTTAACTTCATACTAAGACAGACTATATCATGGCTCCATACTAGGAACAACATGTCATTGACACTGGAATTCAAGGAACCCATTGGCTTGCATTGTCTCTCTCACAAAAATACCTTCAGATGTGCCCAGGCAGAGGATGTAGACAGCCTCCCTCATTATATATACATCTAAAATCTAACCAAAAAATGCCAAACAGTACACGACTATTTAAGCATTACTTGTGTCACAGCGTATTGCAGCCTTCTTTCTCACATTGATAGTTCTTTCCCTCTCTCTCTCTCGCTCTCGCTCTCGCTCTCGCTCTCGCTCTCTCTCGCTCTCTCGCTCTCGCTCGCAAGTTACAGCTAGCAATCCCACACTTGTGTTTTTTTAGGGGGTGGGGGTTGCTTGAGCAGTTTGTTTGAAGGATAGGTCCAATCACTTACTTGAAAACTCAAAACTCAAAAGTCACACACACTAGTAATCAAACCATTATACGGTGCAATTAAAATGCCCTTGAGGTGCAGAGTCCAAATTGAGGGAGCTGATTTACTTATTTGGTCTATTCTGCTGGGAGGTGGGGAAAAAGTCACACAAGACATGTGATGTCTGCTAGGATTCATTACCCTAGTATTCTCATATAATTGTATTATATACCCTGTAAATTTATGGTAGTGTCCTATAAAATTATATAAAATTTTCTAAAATGAGATAATTCACACATTTGTTTCTCTAAAAGCACTCATTTTCTGTAAATCAAGACCTAAATTTTATTATAAGAGTTATAAACACAAGTATCTTTTTGTAAGTTCACCGAAAAGAAGTAAAATATCAACTAAAAAATGTGATGGCGGACTCTATTAGAAGAATATCACAAGAAATTCTTGGATTTCAAAGGCGTTTTTGGGGCTCGCTCGGGGCGCGGGGCGAGGCGGGGCGAGGCTGAATCGCCTCGGGGCGAAAAAATTTGGGCGGTCCTCCAATTAGGCGAACGCCTTTTTCTTTGGGGCTAGCTGAGGCGTACGCCCCGGGCGTTTTTCACGCCCCAGGCGCTGAGGCGACCGCCCAAGAGGTATTCAGTTTTTTATTTTTAATTTAATTGAAAAACTAAAAAACAGATTGATAACATCACTCGACCGTGATATAATGTTTTCCAACCCAATTCGTTACAGCAGACGTTAGCTACAGAACTCATCCCGTTCCTCCCTTGCGACCAGAACCCATTCGTTACAGCAAACTAAAACTTGAATCTCTTTATTCGTAGATTTAAACATTAGAGATGTTTTAGATTTTTAGAGCTTAGATTTATTAATTTTTGGGTATTTTTTAGTATTATTTATTTTTTTAATTTTTTTTATTATTTTAAAAATTAAAAATCAAAAGGCTTGCGCCTCAACGCCTCGGGGCTTACGCCTCGCCCCATGAAGGGTCAATCGCCTCGCCTTGCGCCTTCGCCTTTTAAAACTTTGAGTTGACAGGGATAGGCCACCTTGAAAATGGCTTGGTGGTGGAATAATGTGGTCCAGCTCATAGTTAAAAAAAGAGTGCTTTAAAAGGCGGCAAAAAGACAGAAGTGATTCCAATTTTAAGAGATGTTAACAAGTCTGCTAGGAGGTCAAGAAAGAGAAAGCTAAGATGAGATCGTTTGAGAATTTTTATACTAAACTAGATACATGGATGGAGAAAATGATATATATAAGCTTTCCAAATGTAGAGAAAAAAATAAGAAACGTCTCTCAAGTTAAGTGCATAAAAAGTGATGAATGTAAAATATTAGTGAAGGATGAGGAGATTAAGGGAAGATGGAAGAACTATTTTGATAAATTATTGAATGATAAACATGAGGAAAACCTAAGCAAAGAGGATTTGGGTGTCTCAAGTGGGAGTGAGAGCCACGAGTATATGTTTTATCGCATAATACAAAAGTCTGAAATGACAAATGCATTGAGAAGAATGAAACCAAGTGTTAAAAAAGGAAGAAATGTTGCAATATTCGTGTTGCATTAATTAGAAAGATATCAATTAGACTAATTAGGTAGGTAGAATAATTAGATTTTATTTGTTTTCCCTATTTTCTTTTGTATCCAATCTATAAATAATTCCTCCTTGTAAGAAGAAGAAATAGATTGTTCGAATCTTTCGACATGGTATCAGAGCGGGTTCCAGGAACCTAGCTCTTTTCGTTCTTTTGCTCTAATCAAGACTCGCCAGCAACCACAAAACCCTAAATCTAAAACCTTCCAGTCGTCACCACCACTGGTGCTCGCGGACCCTCGTCGGCTCTTCTCCCGACATCACCGTCGCCATCACCGCTCAGCTCTCTTCAGACGCCAGTGACCCTCACCAGATGTCGGCAGCCTCTGTTCAAACTCCAACAAGTCATCATCGCCCATCGTCATCTTCAAATGCACCGAAAATCGTTTGACCTCCAGCAACCCTTTGCTTCGGCGAACCTACAGTGGCCCTCGCCTTGCTCTGGCAACCAGACAACAACCCCTATTTTGCTCTCGATCTCTTTCTGTATTTAGCGATCTCACTCAGTGGTCAACTCTCTGGCTCTCCTGCTTGACGTCAAATCTCTCTCTCTCTCTCTCAGCGATCAGTGTTGAAAGCATTGCTTCGTCATCTTCAGATCTAGCACTTGTAAGACACGACTCGACTTCTGATCTGTGTTTCGCTATACTGTTATCAGATCTCTACAGTCCTGTCGGAGCCCTGCCAACATCCGATGACCCTTGTTGGTATCGGTTCTCAAAATCCAACTTTTGTGTCAACAGTTACCTGTTTTCATTATGGGAGATAATAATGATGAAAACAAAGCCAAAACCATCACTGCATCATGCACTAAGGATATGGTTATGGATTATCGTCGTTATCGCACCACAGTTAAATTAAATAGGCCCAACTACCTGCCTTGGTCTCGTGCTAAGTCTATCTCTCTAAAAGCAAACGGTGAAACTTTTTATATTACCGATGATCCGTTCACTGATTCCAATTTGGTCCAAAATGATGCTCATACAATGACTTTACTGTGGAATAGTCTTGAACCTGATATTTTTAATAATGTTGTTTGCCAAGAGACGTCCAAAGCTGTTTACAACACTCTACGTGAGTTATATTCATCAGAACAGAATATCTCTCGAATTTTTCTAATTTATCAGAATAATTTCTTCATTCAACAAGGAGATAGGCACATTGATGAGTACTTCTCTATATTTAAAAAAATGTGGGATGAGTTAAGTGTTTACCAGCCTCTCTCCACAAATTTAAAGGAACAACAAAAGTATAGAGAAGAATTCAGAAATTGCAAATTTATGTCTCGATTAAATTCAGACCTTGCTCCTCTTAGTCCACAGATTCATTCTGGAGGAAGTTCCCATCATTGGTGAGGCCTTTGCTCGTGTTCGACGAACTACCCCTCGTCCTTCTAGTTTAGAGCATCCGGCTCCATTCACCCTAGATGCTCCCACAACCTCTCCTTCTACTTCTTCTGGACATTTTGGTAATCACAATTCCTCCCACAGTCATGGTAGTTCTTCTGAGTAGGGTGGTCGTCGTGGAGGACGTGACACCAAGAAGCGTACTCATTGTAGTGCGACCAACCGCAATGTTGAATACTGTTGGAAGCTGCATGGCAAGCCAGTTTGAGCTAATCAGGCTACACTTGAGGGGGAGCCATCTGCTCTTGCACCTACTCAGATTACTATGTCCAAGACTGAGTATGATTCTCTAATTCAAATGGTCAATGCTTCTTCTTCCACTGCAACTCATGTCATCTCAGGTAATACATGTCTTCACTCATCCTCTCGCAGCACTCCTTGGATTCTTGATTCTGGAGCGTCTGATCATATAATAGGTGATTTATCTCTTTCGACTAATGTTGTTACCCCTTTCGTTAAGTATTATGTTATTATTGCTCATGACACTAAAATTCGTGTTCAAGGCATTAGTACATATCATTCATCTGGTCTTGTCTTTCCTTCTGTCTTATATTTGTCACAATTTCCGTTTAATCTTCTTTGTATTCATAAATTGTCTTATACTCACCAGTGTTCAATCCTTTTTTCTCCGTCTCATTGTGAGTTTCAGGATCTCAAGACGAAAGGGATGATTGTTTGAGGGTATGAGAAGAATGGTCTGTATTACCTTCAGGAGCAGCATCAGCAGTCATCCAACCATTCTGTTTTACATTCTACTGTTACTCCTTATCAGTGGCACTGTCGTCTTAGGCACTCCTTCTCGGCCAATCTTCGCAAGCTAGTTCCTGGTTTACCTAGTTTTTCTCCTTTTAAATTGTGACACATGTGAAGTTAGTAAACATCGCAAAGTTTTTTTCCTTTACGAACTGAGTCGCTAGGTGACCAACCTTTGGCTTTAGTTCATTCTGATATTTATGGACCTTCGCGCACTATAAGTTTGTGTAGTGCACGCTATTTTGTCACATTTATTGATGATTTTTCTCATTTAACTTGGGTGTATAGGTCCCAATTATTTTCTATTTATTCAGTCTTTCATGTTGCAATTGTCAACCAATTTAATGCTAAATTACGTATTTTATGCATTGACAATGCCCAAGAATATATTTATCGACCATTTAGACCATTTAATGAAACTCGTGGTATTGTTCATCAAACTGCTTACGTTACTACCCCTCAACAAAATGGAGTTGCAGAACGGATGAATAGGCCAGTTGTAGCCGTAACTCGTGCATTATTAGACCTTTATGCATTCAGATGAACGTTCCAACTTTTTTCTAGGGATATGTTGTTCTTACCGTAAACTATCTAATTAATCGCACCCCTTTGCATGGAAAAATTCCTTATTATGTCATGTTTCCGAATAAGAATCTTTATATCATTCCCCTAAAACTTATTGATTCTGTGTCATTTGTTCATAATCTCTCTCCAGGTCGTGATAAACTTGATATGCATTCTTACAAATGCATTTTTCTGAGTTACTCTCTAACACAAAAAGAGTACAAATGTTATAGTCCCTCGTTACGAAAGTACTTTGTAAGTGCTGACGTGACCGTTTTTGAAACTATCTCATATTATTCTCCTGAGGGTACTCAGTTAACACCACTCTTGTTGGCACCACCTTGTATTCTTGAGGCTGTTACTCGACCACTAATTACAAAGGTATATGTTCGATGTTCTCCAGTTGCCACTCCTCTTGTTGAACCTCCAGACAGCTTTTGTGCCCACACCATCTCCTCAAACGTCTTCAGATCTAGCTCTCGATCTTTCTATTGCTCATCGTAAAGGTATTCGTTCATGCACTTCCCATCCTATCCCTCAATTTGTGTCCTACGATCGTTTGTCTCCCCTTTTCGCGCATTCTCTGTGTCTCTGTCCTCTATTATTGTTCCTAAGTCTTAT
Organism: Monotropa hypopitys; assembly: GCA_002855965.1. Classification (NCBI taxonomy): domain Eukaryota; kingdom Viridiplantae; phylum Streptophyta; class Magnoliopsida; order Ericales; family Ericaceae; genus Monotropa; species Monotropa hypopitys. The sequence continues at coordinate 6,416 of NMUG010005796.1, read as the reverse complement.
CAGGAAGTTGATTCTCATCCTGGATGGCATTCTACTATGGAAGAAGAGATGTGCACCTTGTCACTGAATCATACTTGAGATCTTGTTCTCAAGCCTTCTGGAGCACATATTGTTGGTTGTCGTTGGGTGTTTACTACCAAACACAATCCTGATGGTTCTCTTGATCGTCTAAAAGCTAGACTTGTGGCTAGGGTTGTAAATGAACTGAGCCGTTCGCGAACTATTCGAGGCTTGATTCGGTAAGATGTTGTTCGAATTCGATTCATTTATTAAATTAACTGAAAATGAACCTCAATTTTAGGCTCGTTTGATAAATGAGCCGAACCTGAGCATAACAGTATTCGGCTCAACTAGACTCGCAAACTTAGAATATATGTACAAAATAAAGATTTTATGTATAAATTTATACATAAATGAATTTATATATGTAAATACATGTTTGTATAGAATAAAATTCTCAAATTTTGTGAATATATAAACTTCTATAGATATGTTTCTTATAATTAAGTATGTGGAAAACTTATTTATTTGTAGGCTAGACTCTTATGCATTCATAAATAGATGTTAATTTTTCACTCGTTAAGGTTCGTGAACACGGTCGAGTTCGAGTCAAACCTAGGAGAGTTCGGCTCGGGCTCGGCTCGTCAAATTTTTACTGAGTTCGAGTTCTCTAAAATCTTAACAAACCGAACCCGAACATTTTAAAGTTTGGCTCAATTCGGTTCGTTTGCAGCCCTATGGCCTTGGCCTTGGCATCGGGTCAGGCTGTGAATATCTAGCCCAAACTCGCCCATGTGCTTTGCCCGCGCGGGCTTGGTATCAGTGGGTTTATGGGCGGGCTCATAAACGGGCTCACACGATTCAATGAAATACATCAATTGCAAAAATTAAAGAACACGTTTTTAAGAAAAATGTATCAACCATAAAAAATAAAAAAAATTACTAATTGTCAAATATACTTGACTGAAATTAGTCGACAACCTTCACTAAATACAGATAACAGGCTTTCAGACCGGGCTTTCAGGTTTTTGTTATATATGAGCTTTCGAGTCGGGCTTTCTGGTCGGGGTCGGGCTTCCAAGTAAAGCAATGGCATGTCCATATTTCATTCGGGCTAGCACAGACCCGCCCACTAAACGGGCTCAGGCCGAGCTTTGTCTCAGCGGGCCGGACGGGCCCGTCGTGGGCTTCGGGCCGGACGGGCTAAATGGTGAGGCCTAACTCAAATATATGGGCTTGACTATACTGAGACTTTTTCTTCGGCTGTCAAGCTCAATTTTGTTCGCATTGTTGTATCTCTTGCAGTCAACCTTGATTGGCTTCTCCATCAGCTTGATGTCAAGAATGCTTTTCTTCATGGAGATCTCTATGAGACAGTCTATATGGCTCAACCACCCGGTTTTGAGTCCAAGGGGGAGTCTGTGTGTCGTCTTCGCAGATCTATCTATGACCTCAAACAATCTCCGAGCTTGGTTCAATAAATTCATTAGTACCATAGTATCTCATGGTATGACACGAAGTCAAGCTGATCACTCCGTCTTTTTCAAAAGGACCACTAGCGGTATTGTGATTCTTGTAGTCTATGTGGATGATATTGTCATTACAGGAAGTGACAATGATGTGATTTAGGTATTGATTTGTCACATTTGTTCTAGATTCCTTACCAAGGACCTAGGCAAGCTTTGGTATTTTCTTGGTATCGAAGTTGCTCGTTCTATAGCAGGCATCTGTTTATCAATGAAAATATACTCTCGATCTCTTGAGAGATATGGGTTATCTTGGTTCTAAACATATAGCTACTCCTATGGAGACTAATCATAAATTTATGCCTGATGAAGGTGAGTTGTTTGACGATCCTGAATTGTATCGGAGACTTGTGAATAAACTTATTTATCTCACTATCACTCGACTTGATATCTCCTATCTAGTCAGTGTTGTCAGTCAATTTATGACTCGTCCTCGAGTTTCTCAAATAGAGGTTTCTATTCGTATCTTAAAGTACTTTAAAAATGCTCCTGGACATGGATTTCTCTACAAAGAGTCTGGACATCTTCGTATTCAAGGATATATAGATGCTGACTGGGCTGGATTTCCTACTGATTATCATTACACCAATGGTTATTGCACCTTTATAGGCAGAAATCTTGTGACATGGAAAAATAAGAAACAGTCAATTGTAGCACGTTCTAGTGTTGTAACAGAATATAGAGTAATGGCTCATACCACTTGTAAGTTGACTTAGTTGCGTACAGTTCTCCATGAGTTTGGGATTCAAGTACAGGATCTCACTCCATTATATTGTGATAATCAGTTTGCTATCCACATTGCTAATAATCCAGTATTCCATGAGAGGACCAAACACATTAAAGTTGATTGCCATTTTATTTGGTCAAAGGTGGATTCTAAAGAGATCAACACACGTTTTGTTCCTTCAGGCTCTCAACATGCTAATATTTTCACAAAGGATCTTCCCAAGGCTTCCATTGACTCTATCTGTTGCAAGCTAGGAGTAGACGATGTATACGCTCCAGTTTGAAGGGGAGTGTTAAAGAAAGAAAGAAATATTGTAATATTCATGTTGTATCAATTAGGAAGACTGTTATTAGGAAATTACCAATTAGACTAATTAGGTAGGTAGAATACTTAGATTTTATTTGCTTTACTTATTTTCTTTTGTATTCAGTCTATAAATAATTCCTCCTTGTGAGAAAAAGAAATAGATTGGTCGAATCTTTCGACACCAAGCAAGTCTTTAGGACCAGATGACTTCTCTATTGAGGTATGGAAGAGGCGTGGGGACAAAGCAGTTGCACGATTGACAAAACTATTCAACAAAATTATTCTGACTAGAAAGATGCCTAATGAGTAAGAAAGAATATCTTAGCACCAATGTAGAAAAATAGATAAGATATTCAGAGTTGCAATAACTATAAAGGTAATAAATTAATGATGCATACAATGAGTCCACGAGAATGCGTTATTGAACATCAAATAAAAATGATAACAACGATGTCAGAGAAACAGTTCGGATTTATGCCTAATCAATCAATAATGAAAGCAATATACTTGTTAAGAAGATTAGTTGAAAAGTATAGAGAAAAAAGACCTTTCACATGATTTTTATAAACTTAGAAAAGACATATGATAATGTTCGAGTCATTATATGGCGGGTCTTGGAAAAAAAGAGTATGACAAAAGAATATATTGATGTGGTTAAAGACATGTATAAAAGTGTTGCCACCACTATTAGATCTCTTGTAGGAGAAATAAGTAAATTCACAATCACATAAGAATTACATCAAGGGTCTGCTTTGAGGTTTGCTTTGAACTCTTTGCCTTTTTCCAGAGTTATAAATAAATTGACTAGACTCATTCAAAATGATATCTCATGATGTATGTTATTTATAGATGATATTTTCTTGCTAGATAAATGTAACTTGTAATTAGAAACAAATTACATGATGACACATAGTTATACATGAAATAAGAACGTTGAAATAAATGTGTGGTAAAACTTGCGAGACAGAATTAGACATAAAAATTTTTACGACATGGTATAGTAACTCCGCTAGAAGCTAAGATAAGAGAAAATAGATTAAGATAGTTTGGGCATGTCTATTGTAGGCCCGTTGATACGGTAGTTAAAAGGACTGGTAGAGTTATGGTAAATGATAGCACTAAGGGAAGGGGTATACCTAAATTGGTTTTAAAAGCGGTAGTTCGTAAGGATTTAAGTTTACTAGGTATAACGAAACACGATACATTCGACAGAGAGCATTGAAAAAATAGATTCATGTAGCCGGTTCATATTGATTGGGACTTAAGGTTCAGTTTGGTTTGGTATTAGAATTAATATATGCCCCCACCAGTGTAAATGTTTGGGTCCGGCAATGCATGGACCGATACTTGATGATGAACACGAGAGAGCAATAATGTGAATGCGAATTCATACACACAATATGTATTTGACCCAATGTTCAAAAAAATGCTATGCACTAGTCGGGCAGAAGAGAGATGCCTAGCACCTAGGTGTGGACTAATTGGATGCCTAGCGACTAAGCGGCCAACTAATTGACCTAGGTGCCTAGCCATTGGACTCTCGCCTAGCACCTTGGTGCCAACTAGGCAGCTGACTTTTAGCACAAAGATTTGACCTGTAAAAAAAATTTCTTTCCTATATACAATCATTGAAAGTATTTGTCATTGTGAAAAATGGCCATCTGATGATGCAATGCCTCACATCAAAGGTAAATTTATCAAAGAAGGGGAGCTCCATATGTTTGCCCACCAATACCAGGGAATTCAGCACAGACCCAACATTTCCCAAAACTGGGATGATTTTGATTTAAGCATGACATGAATAACTCACTCTTCGCATTATACAATAAAATTAAATGAGTAATGTGATCTTATTCACTGTTGTATAGTTTTGATTAGATGTTGAAAATGTAATCAGTTTTTAAGGCAACCATGATTGTATTTTGTAAAGTTACAAAATATAATTCCATTTTGGAGTAATCTCACATTACCAGCCAACGACGAATAATTTGTTCTCACTTCTCACCATTCAGTGTTTCATTCCATCTTTTTCTCTGCCTAAATGTTTAATCAATACATAATCTGTATAGAAAAGAACGAAAATATACATTTCAGTCGAAGTGTGTATTTTCGACCCAAGTATAAGTCAATAAGGATCATATAAGGCTAAGTAAGAAATCAATTCTCTTCTAGCATACAACTTTCAGACTTATTATTAAACCACCAGAAGAGAGGCTATTTAGACATAAATACAATTACTGAGACTGCTAGAAATGGCATATAGTGAGCGCAATAGAAATAGTATCTTACTACAGGGGCTGTTCTTGCCGTGATGCCAAATCGACCGTGACAAGCCGAATCATTTGGTCTATAAGCTTCTACCTGTCCAAAATCCGAAAATACCATCTCACATTAATCATCAAGAATAATCACGGCATTTCATAAACAAAATAATGTCCATTAAATGCACAGACACACATGCACACACACATATGGTTGTGCTAAATGAGTAATCTTTCCAATTTGGAAATTTGGTTGAACATTCCTTTACTTCCCCCAGCAATGTGAGGTACCAAACTTGTTTCACCTTTGGCATAAAAGATCAACTAAAACGTTCTAAACATAAATAAACATATGGGAATGCACACATAGACACACAAGTAATTCAGCTCAACGAGAATCCCTCTCACCTAAAAATCTCACCAAGCAATCTATTGATTGTCTGAAGTACAAAACCCAGTTTCACATTAGGCATCAAAAGATGAATTTGTTGGAAAATCTGGAATTATTGGTGAATGAATTGGCAACTGGAGGCTCACGGCCAACATTTTTAGTTTTATGCCCATTGGTATTCTATATGCATGGCCAATTTTTAGTTTTTCCATTGTATTCATGCCCTTATAATCAGAATCGATGTTTGAAATCAATTTCTAATTTAAGGCTAATGAAGGTTGTATGCACCTCCATCTTGTATATAAAGAAGAGTTGCCGCTATGAAGAAAAAGGATGACACAACAACATATTCATCTTAGAACTTCAGCCTCTGTTTTTTATTCTTGAAAGAGAGAGAGTCAAGCACAGTTTTTTGTTCATCAATGCTACTTTTTTGTGGTGTTCCAAACGCAATGCTAGAGACTGTCTTATCTTGGGAGATAGACGACAGTGAACTTCAACACTCTCTAGTAGGCAGCGAATCTGTTTTAAGAACATAGTGTTAGCTTGATTTTGCTTTTTATATTCTGTTTTTTTATTTCAATTTATGTAATTTTACTTCTATGTAATTGTATTGTTAAGTTGATATTAAATGAAATTAATCTCCATAATCTGGATCTCCTCAAATTTTACCCAACAAAATTTAAGGAAAATGCGCTACCTAATGAGCAGAAAACCCCAAGAAAAATAAAAATAAACGAAAAGATGAAGACAACAGACAAGAACACAAGATTTACGTGTTTTATGAGCGGAGATGCGCTAAGAAACTATATAAATAGGGTAACTGTATAAAATATAGCAAAATTACCCGTTGGAAATTTTGCAAACACATGGGTCACTAACATCAAGCTTCATCCTTGACAACAATCAACACAATCGATACATAAATAGTAGTGCATGAAATGCACCCACACACACCAAAATATATGTTTGGGCTCAAATGAGAGTTCTCTCATTGAGTACTTTCGTCAAACATCTCTTTAGTTACCTCAGTAATCTGAAGAACAACGTCATCCCTCTTGAGGTACTTGCCCAGAAGAAGGGGCGCGAGGTCGAGAGCGTCGATTTGGTAGAAATCAGGATCCAAGATAGTTGATTTGTCGAAACATAAATGATGGGTTATTGAGATGGAATCGAACTGGGATTTACGTTTAAATTTGGGTTTG
>NMUG010005795.1:0-12930 GCA_002855965.1 Monotropa hypopitys | reverse complement strand
CTCGACAGATATCTTTTAACTAAACGAGTCGAACCAAACCGAATATGGGCTCGAATTCGGGTTCGGCGAACCATATAAAAGGTTTTTTAAAAGTTTTTTTGTCTTCCACTCTAAATACTAATGGGTAAATCTACATTTTCAAACTTTTTTCACACATGTATTCTTTTATTTTCTTATTTTATTCAATAATATATTAGTAATATTTATTTTGACATAATATATGTGGTAGGGTAAATCTGGATTAGCCACGTGGCACGTGTATTCGGATTCCCTATTGTGCAATTAAGCCGGTAAAGAAGGATTATGTACTTCATTGAGTTACTATCACATATGTGACACTGCGGTAGTATGGCAGCGCAGTATGCATCTTGGATTCCTTAAGGTCTTGCCAGCTGTAGGTCCATAGAGAGTCTGGGTGTTAGGATAAGTTTTGACCAGCAACGGTTAAACATCCTAGTGGCACATTATCTCTATTGAGGGACATACAGAGATGGATCCTGAAGGGATGAGCCAATATGCGTTCCTAAAATCAGACGTGGGCTATTATGTATGAGATAAAGCCTATTCTAAGCCCTATAGCCATGTAGTTCCTTGGATCAGGTCAGGCTCAATGGGTGTGACATCCTGGGAGTGCGACATGGATGTTTAGGCATTGTGAATGACATCTCGGTATATGATGAACCATGAGCAAGTGTGGTACCTCGGCAGTGGATAAGGCTTGGCCCAGTGCGGCAGCATTCGCAGTGCGGGATGATGATCAGCTCGGCATAGCATGGGCTGTGTGTACAAGTAATGGTTAATGAGTAAAATATTAATCATTACACACACCAACTGCCATGAGGCCGTGAATGTGAATGTATGAGTATGAATAGAAGTCTGAACGACAGAAGATGAAGGGTTTGGAAAATTAATTGGGCAGAAGGTGAAGAGACAGTAGTCTCAATTCATCTTCCCTTCTGAAGAGTGTCCAACGCCTTACAAATTCCGGGAAGCCAATGATTGGCCTCAATAGGCTCACCCTCTCCATGAAAACTAGGAGGGTTCATAGCACAGAACTCATGCAAAGCTTCCATCACACGACTGACATCCCCGGCCCTAGGAGCTTGAACCGCTCTGGTGGCCTCAACCATGGCCTCGGCAAGCTGCCTCACAAATAATCTAGGGTCCACTACTTCCTCTCGACCCACTTCAACGTTCTCCTCTTCACGAACATTTTCTGTAGGGACTTCCTGACGCACCTGACGAAGCCGACGACCTCCTTGACGAGTAACCATACAGACAATCGAAGAACTAGCGGCGATATATCCTAGCAAACATCAAACAATGCGATCAATATACAAGTCAAAGTGGTGCTAAGCTCAAAATTTATAAGCAAGAACTAGGAATCAACTCACACCGTAAGCTAGAAGAATCAACCACTTACTCAACACATACTCATAACCATAGGATAACCTCCAATACATTAGCGGAAACCAAACTCATCCGAGTACAAATACTAGCTCTTATGCCTCAAACAAGGACATACTAATGCCAATTTCCTATGCCTCAAACAAGGGCATACTAATGTCATACAACACTCAATGCATGCAGACACACGCAAAAGACTCCACGAAAAGCACGTGAAAAATCCATTAAGATAAAAATCTTCCCAAAGTTCCAAGGTTTTCGAACTGAAAGCTCTGATACCAAGTTTTCACGCCCCGGATTTTCAAACCATTGTTTTTTGAAATGAAATAAAAGAAAGGTTTATTGTGAAACCATATTTACCGAACCACAAACAAGGGGCCGTGAATCGTAAAACATTCTTCTTAAAACATTTATATAAACGTGCGAAATTTGAACAACAACAATCCTTTTAATTTCTATGGACTTGCCTTCAATAAAATGATATTACAACTTCTTTAAATAAAAGGGGAATGCCCGTAGGCTACAAGGGGAAAAGTAGGGGAAACGTTGTAGTGCATAAATGAAATAAATATGAAATGCTCCTCACATTGAAAGGACCTGGAGCAAGCCAAAGCCAACTCCTCACTACTAGCTATCCAACCCTGCAACCCTGCAAAGAACTGTAGAAAAAGTTGAGTCATAAAGACCCAGCAAATATGCACCTATCAAGTGCAAACGTAACTATGGTGACATGTGCAAGTGGTGTGAACTCCTATGATGCAATCCCAAGCATGATAAAGTCTCACAACCTCAACACCACTACCAAGTCACTAACCAAGTCCAAGGTATGAGTCTAACCAAGACTTTCATCAACGCAAGCGTACTAAGAGGAAACCCAACCATTTGCCTTCACTCAAGCCAACTATCACGTAAGCCACAATCCTCTCTCTTTACCGAGTATTTCCATCTACACATTTGATCAACGCGTACTATTACAAGGGACATAAGGACCAAGGATCCCAACTACGATCGCATAACATGGTGAACTATCACCACCACTAGGGAGGACACTCCCAAGAACACAACACATCTACAATAAGGCCCAAGCCTTCCACAAATTATATAGGACCGTATCTTTACCATGGCTAATTCCATGACTTAGCCAAACGTCTACGACTAGCTAATTCCACGACTTAGCCAAATATCTACAATGGGCTAATTCCACGACTTAGCCAAATATCCACAATTCACCTAACCGTATCATATCCGATTATCCTATATATATGTATATATATAGGTACACATTGGTGAATTGATTATCTTGTTTAGATGGTGTGTTCGACTCCCGGCTCAACATTAATTTGAAACCAAGTCACATGAGTCTCGACCGCCTCACTAAATAAGGACCGGATTACCCCAAACGTGGACTACATTTTGAAAGGGTCACATGAGTCTCGAACCGTACCACGAGTAAAAATCAGCCTACCACAAACATGGACCACCATGTTGAAAACCAATTTGAAAAACCATTAAGCCCGGAATCGATTTAGAGTCTCCTTGGCGAGAACAAGGATGGACTCACTCACGTCGAAGTGCCACGAGGAATGCACTATCGTACGAGGTGTCACGAGGAATACACCATCACACACGAAGTATCACGAGGGATGCACTACTACACGCGGTGCCACGAGGAATGCACCGAATACGCGGTGTCACGAGGGATACACTGACTCACAAAGTGCCATGAGGGATGCACCGTCTAACAACAATCAAGGGCCACATCGTTTGGCCACCTACACCACACTCATAATTTGGTTATTTAAAGTTGGTTGTTTAATAGGTGAATTGAGTAGATTTTCAAGTGTAAATCCAAGGAGATGAATTCTCCATCAAGGGCAACGAGTTTGCCAACGAGGGACGAGTTCCCAAATCGATGGTGACAAGTTCACCCAAGTCATCTCTATCACAACTTTCGATAGCCTAGGAACGAGTTCCCTAGTCTAGTATGACGAATTCACATACACAAACCCAATTCTCTTCACCAAGGTATTTCAACAAACACTTAATGTGTACAAGTGCACACAAGGGTCCTAGTCACCAAGGACTCCTAGTTTATTATTCCAAGTTCTGAATCATAAGTCCAAGGCCACATACAAGGGCCAATTCATCAAGGCCACACTCTCAAGGGCCTAAGCAAAGTCACCCAAATTTCTCGTATACCACACATAAGGGCCTAACCAAGACTCGACAATTTTTCGGAACCAAGACTTATACTCGCAAGTGTTTCAAGCATTTTATCAAACACCTAGCGGGCCCAAGAACAACGCTTAATTCCACTAATATATACTCCTAGGACAAAACCCCCAATTTCTCATCAAAATCCCATAATTCAATTTCAAGTCCTAGGCATGAAATCAACTACCATACATCTTCACAATCATCAAGAATTTCTAATTCTAATGCAAGGATGACATCAATTTCATTTCATCAAACATGTAGAGTGCATAATTTCCAAAACATGGGTTTTTTAGAAAAAACTTAGAATTTAATCTTATAAATCACATTGGTGACCTAGCATAACCACGCGAGCACAAGATAGGAGCGTATTTACCTCAAGCTCCAACAATGGCGAAAACTCTAGGTGAGGGTGTCTTGACACCGGCACAAACTCTACATTTCAAAGGAAAGCTAATGTTAAGGAGAAACCATGTCTCCAAAGAGCTAACACAAGAAAACCACTCCAAGGAAGACTTACCCGAAAATTTTAGAGAGTGACTTCGATATCTACATCACCGGAAAGCTCTCGCCGCGGGGATCGACGTTTCTTCTTCGCAAAACTTCAACGGAGCTTCGGAGGGGAATGATACGCTAGAGAGAAGGGAGAGGAAACCTTCAATGGAGGTAGAGAGAGAAGGGGCTAGGTTAAAATGAGGAAGAAGATGGGAAAATCGTGCTTATAATGATATATATAGCCCCCTAGGTGAATGGACCAAACTGTCCTTCATTAACCCAACTTTTCGGAAAACAGCACAGAGGGGACTAGTCTCTTGATTTTTGGGATACCGGTCTCTCCACCCATCCAACCTCTCTGCTTCAACAGAGACCAATCCCTTGATTTAAGGGAGACCGGTACCTCTACATTCGGGACCCTTCTGCTTTGAAGGAGACCGGTCCCTTGATTTAAGGGAGACCGGTCCCTTAGGACAAATTCTGAAAATTTGCAAAGTGTGGCTACCGAGAGTATTTCGAGCATAATTTCTTCGTCCGACCTCCGATTGAGGTGATTCAAGTTGCGTTGGATTCGTAATCGAATTCTCCATCATAATCTAGGGTCAACCACCTTAAAATCACACTAAGATTTTAAGATAAAATAGATTAAGGTTCTAAATATAATTTAGAATACGAATTTATATTCCGGAAATTTCTTTATAAAATATGGGTCGTTACAGAAGTACCCCCTACCGAAGTGCTATAAACTCCATACATTTGTTGTCGCGTATTGACTTTATGAAATACTTTTTATAAAATACTTGTAGAAAATGTTCCCATCTGATACCTGATTCCATGTCCCTCCTGGAGAGTCACCATCTATGGGCATCACCTTCAAACATGTAGGTGGCCAAAACCACCTTCTGCTCCTCATAACATGGTAATACCGTGAAGATCTTTTCCAGACTCATGATCCAGGCCTCTACTTTATCCGGATCAATGCCTCCCTCAAATCTTGGAGGCTTCATCTTCCGAAACTCCTTGATAGTAACTTGCTCAACTGTAGGTTGATTATTCCTACCTAGAATCCTAAAAACTCCAGCTAAAATCTCATCAACTCGATCCATACGATCTACTGGTGGCTGTGGCTGTGGCTGAGGAACCTGAGGATGCTCAGCACGATCCTCCACATGATTATCCATTTCTGAATACATAGAATTAAAATCACATAAGTATATTTACACCTTTCTATTTTATCTTAAAACTTCCTATTCTATGAGATATAAACTTTTGAAAAAACTTTCCATCTAATTTTATTTTTATTTATAAAAATATCTTTCACATTTTATCTTATCTAAGAGTATCCACGTCGGATATACATCGAAGTATTAGTGGCCAACCACACTTCTAATGCCATCCAAATCCAGATCTCAAAGTTTTTAAAATAAATTTTCATATATCTTGCACGTCTATGACCTTACTAGGGTCATTATCATATTTCACTTCTCATATCTTATACTTACTGCCCGATTTCATGAACTGTGCTTTTATACCACTAAATTTGTCACGACCCTGACCCATCCTCAAAGATCCACGTGGCAGATGCTAGGTAATCCGCATGATTACCTAAGGCCTTAACATAACATTTCTGATTAACATTTTAACTCTATATAATGTTTCATATTATAGAGGATTAAATACAAACATAATTGAAATATATAACATTACAAACTGGTCCACAACTTAACATGTCTTATTTATATTACAGACCCAAAAGAACTAGAAAATGTCTCAGAGCAACTATAAAACAACTACTAATACTTACATGAAAATCTAGACTTCAAGCTGATAAAACTACTGATGGGGATACTGCTCCTCCTGACCTGAAAATAATAATTTTAAACATAAGCTAAAGCTCATGTGGGTGAGGTACACAATAATACAGGTTTTCATAGATATGAATATAAACTGAAAATTTGTACATTAACTTGAATTGACATAAAATAAGTTGGTAGAAAAGGAAATGTAGTTGTAACAACTATAAATTGAACCGTGAATATCGTACTGTAAGCATACATAACTAAACTGGAAAGTAAACTGAATCATATAATAAACACGGTATGGCCGGTAATAAACTGTAACCGAGTATGAAGTCTGAAACTGAAACAATACGAATATTCAGGTTATTTTTCTTTAAACTTGCTCATATATTAAAACTGAATTCTGAAATTCTTTTCTGTTCTTTACTATTATATATTGGCCATACATGACTGGTCCTGTCATATCATATCTTGTACCAGGACCGGTCCTGTCGTACATAACTAGATCATAAACATGTTAGGCATCCCTAGTGGATTAGCTAGACATCTGACGCATAATCCCATGATTTATATAGTGGTACGCTAGTCGACTATACCCCTAGCTAACAGGGTTTTGCACGCAAGTCAATTATACTCCCTAGTAAAGGGACATATGTCAAATCTCTCCCAGGCATGGGACCGCTCTTATATAATATGATATGGCCGTATATAGATTCATAAATATTTACATATCTATTGAAATACTTTTAGAACTTTTAATTAAATAAATCCCTATGAAAGACAGGGACAATTTAAGAAACATACCATAAAATTCCCATATTAAAGTGCAAGTCACTCACCTTGGTCGTAGGTGGCAGTAGTATGTCCTGAAAATCAAATAATAACAATACAATCACTTTTTGAAAGTTTATAAATAATATCTCCTAAATCACTTGTTTATTAATTCCTTAACTTTAAGTATTCCATTTTACTCTATAATCCTAGGTTCATGCTTATTTAGGTCTCTTACATTGCCCCTACATTCTTAAGAGGTCGGGGTACCATTCCCGGGTTTTCCCTAAATTTTCCCAAAAATAACAAGAGGGACCGGTCCCCGGAGGTATAGGGGACCGGTACCCGTTGGATACCTTTACCCTACTGTTTAAAAGGGACCGGTCCCCGGAAATATGGGAGACCAGTACCCGCTGGGGATTTCGTGAAGAACAAATTGCCTGGTCGATTTACTGGGCTCGGGATTTCAAAATCCTGCCCCTAAATCTTGTTTTTCAGACTTTCCAAGGATCGAAATGACCTCCAAAACATGAATTCGACTTATCTATACTTTGAATTGCATTAAAAACATCCTAAAATCATCCGATTTTTCTTTAAAATTTTAAATTACCGATTCAAGAACGATTTCTAAGTTTTAATATACGAATTATATGTCGTTACGACCGCGATAAAGATCTTACCCTAGTGTGGTGTTCGAATCACGCATTGGAGCGTCGAATTTTTTGGCTTGGATTGCCTCTTTTCTTTTTCTTCTTCCCCTTCCCGAAACCTCCTGTAGCTTTCCTCAAAGGAGTTCTTCTTTTTCCTTTTTTTGATTTAATTGTAAATTTTATATTTACATTATACATTTATTAGTTTAGGATAATTATAGAAATATAAGGTAAATTGAATTGACAGTGACACACTTATCTTGTGGATTTGTTATTGGATAGACTATACTTGTCTTCATTTAAAGTGGGAATGACATTTACTTTTCAGCTGATATGTGGTTATTCAGATTTTTACATGTTGGTTGTTTATATCATATGTAGATAGCTTGTTATACGCTATTGTTCAGTTGTGATCTATTATGTCACATTTTTATATGTGATTGTAGACTTTGGATACATAGTATATTGGTGAACTTTAAATGACATGCGTTTGGTTAACATTGTAGTATATCCTATGTTATTGTTTATTGTTACTTTTTGTAACTCTACTTCTATTTCAGTTTCAGTTATATTGCAAAGTTTAATTTAACTAACAAACTCCTAGGTTTTACGTGTTTTGCATTGAGAAATCCATATTTGGATTAGCTAGCGTGGTCCACTACAGAGTTGGAGGTTGGAAGCTTTTCAGGAGTTGTTGGTATCTTGTTGTAGTACTTTACTTTTATTTATTAAATTGTTGTAGTTTATGTAAATATTGTCAAAGTAAATATCAACTCAAAGTTAGTTGTTTCTATTTAAGTTGTAATAATTGTCCTAAGTTTTGTTACAAAAAATTGAAAATACTTATTCTGTGTAGAGATTTTCTATTTATTCATGTTTCTATGTTCGTACGGGCAATTTATATTATCGTGCAGGAATGGGGCATGACAGCTTGGTATCAGAGCCCAGATTGATGAAATTCTAGAATTTTGAGGTTAAAGATGTGGTGGAAGGTGATGGAATGTAGTGGACATTAGGATGTGGAGTGTTTTGGAGTTAAGTGTTAAGTTGAGATTGTGATCTAAGGATGTGAAAGTTGGATATGTCTAGGATATTTAGTGACTCAAGTTTTGTATTGGTCATCACTAATATCCACTTTTCTAGTAATTGTGTTTGTTGAGTGTAGGTATAAGTTGTGTAGCAGGTTTGCTAGTATGGATTGTGAGGATCCGGCAAGTATGGTGTTTAATGAGTAAGGTAAAGGGAAATGGATTAATCTTCAATTTTGAGAAATCAGTTAGTTATGGAGGTATGGATAGATTGATAGTAGTTGTGGTTTAGTTTACTAAAAATCAAGTGGCTTTTAGCAGTAATTAATGGCTCAAGTATTTGATAGAAGTGTAGGTAAGAGTTTAATAGAAAAGTTGTGGAAGTTATATTCCTGCGATTTTGAGAATTCTGTGGTACTTGGTGAATTAAAAAGGTGTTGAAAGATATTGAGAGAGTTTTTAATGTTAAGAGTATATTGGATCATCAAAGAGTAATTGTTTTAGTCTTTAGATTAAAAGAGTGAGTACTTGAATTGGTAGGAAGCCGTTAGGTATTAGTTGTTGGCATCATTGCCAAGAATGGTATCAAGTGTGCTTAGAGTGACTACTTGGGAAATGTTGGTAGAATGTTCCAATGATCAATGTTAATTAGAGATTTAGAGGCATATTTAAGAAATAGCATTTGTTCGGTGGTATTAGGGAGATGAGTGTGGTTGATTATGAGGTAAGATTTGTGGTATTATCTAAATTTAAATGGGAATTGGTAAATGTTGAAAATAAAAAGTGTAGAAGGTGTTGATGTGGTTTGGAACCTAGAGAAACACCTAGATTAAAGTCATTAAGAAGAAAGACTATGCACATTTGATAGTCATGGCAAGAAGAATCGGAAAAAGATGTTGATGAATTGTTCAAGTATCAGTTTAGTATCAGAGTAGCGCAGCGGAAGCATGATATTAAACAAAGAGATTGGAGTTTTTCTCAGTTAAAGAAATCAAGTATGCCAATGGAGATTTTGTTGATAAGCGAAATATGAAATTAGAAAGTGAGGATAGTAGTGTTAAATCCTATTGTAAGATATGGAAGAGAAAAGTTGGGATCAACAATTGTGATTTTGTGGTCATTGAGTTCTAGGAATTGTTTCAAATAGGAATCCGTGGATCATATGATAAAGGAATTATATCAATAGTATGATAAATATAGTATGTGTCCTAAGTAGTAATTGATATCCAAGAAAACTATGGGAAAATTCCAATCTAGAGAATGAAAGGAAGAAGTGTCGCAGTAGCTCTAAAGGATGGTTACTTTGACTTCTTGTGGAGCATTCGACACACCAGAGTATGTGGCAAGTATATGATTGTTACATGCCTTATTTAATAAGCATGCAGTTTGGTATGTGATTATTTGATATTGTTGGGGGCCGAACTAAAGAGAGGCCGGAGCCACGACCTCCTCTGGGAGGACCGCAACACAGGCCATCTATTAGAGGGTCGAATAGATCTGGACCAACGGAGGGAGCTCCTGGGGCTCACTTCGGCACTGAAGCCTCACAGCCGAGGGACAACCCCTGCCGATGACACAGCAAGCCGAGGTCAAGCGACCGAGCAAGAGCAGAGGCCGAAAAGAAGGGACTTCCACGGGGCTAACTTCGACTTGGAAAGTTTATTACCCGGGGACTGCTCTTTGCCAACGGTTCACCATACCGAAGGGTTATCCTTCAACCGAACAGGACAAATACCTCAACTACAGGAAAGATTCCCTCGGGAGACAGCATCCTGGGTTTCGCGCACATGATAGACACATGCCTGACACAGAGATCAGCTTTTCCACAGTTCCCGCAGCGCGCCAGACACACTTTTCAACTTTTCTGTCACCCAATGCTGTCAGACGGCACCGCCTGACACTATCGGGGCCGACCTATCGGTCGGATGCTCAGGCGCATAGGGGTGACAGGTGCACTATCCAATAGTGTAGAATGGCGGTTCAATCGCGCCAAAGCGCGTGTCCTATACCCACCGGTGGCCCTATATAAAGGAGATGACATTCAATGCAGAGGTACACATTCTCTTCTTACCCAAGCTCTGTCCATTTGATTTCTCTCTCTACAAACCTTACTGACTTAGCCATCAGAGGGTCCACCGGTGACATCGGCCGATAGTCTAACATTTTCTCCTTTGCATCTCAACCCCATCTCCACCGCTAGCAACCGGGAACCACCGCAAGAAAGTCTTACCCCTCAACAATTGGCGACTCTACTGGGGAAACCTTTCTCAAACTCTCAAACTTTCCGTTCTAGCTTGAAGATGACTTCAAAAAACCAAAACTCCAAAGGAAATCACTCTGATGGCCGAATGACCAAGGGCAAAGGGATTGCAAGGAAGGAGGACTCTGTTGTCCGCATGCCCGAACAGTCCTTTACCAACGACGACAGCCACCGCACCAACACGTGCCCTGACCCTCCAGCCAAGCTCACTACCAGACAATATATTCGTAAGCTGGAAGGTGACTTGGGCCAGAGGGGTCACTAGATCGACGCACTCATGCATGAGATGACCCTCCTGAGAAAGGCCACTGAGAAGAGGAGGGAGGTACCTACACGAAGCCGTGTTGAGGATGATGGGCATGAATACCAGGAGCCTTCGCAGAGCAGAAGCATATCTGAGAAAGGCAGGCCCTCTGTCCTGGACAGACTTGGAGCAAGGGAAGAGGAAGTCCCTGTCTGGCAGAGGGCTAACGAGGACCGTCACGTCACGAACCGAGTCTCGCCTCCTCGGCATAGGGACGAATGTTTGGCCGAGAGTCATCGGCCAGCTGTCTTCGACCACCTCGGTCCCAATGCAGTCCCAACAGCTCAGAGACCTCGCCCAATGTGAGAGCAATCACCACCCAGGCACCAACGGCACATTGGCTAGGGAGATAGCCAGATTCCTTACTCTGAGCAAGAGGTTACTTAGAGGAGGAGAAGGGAAGTCCTGCCAGCTCGGACCTATGAGCCGTGCCGATAGGAAAGAATCCCCTGCACTCTATTCTCTCCCGAAATTGAAGATGCAAAGCCTCCGACAGACTTCTCTGCCCCCAAATTCAACAAGTATGATCCCAAAATGGATTCATACACCCACATCGTGCACTTCAGGTAGATGATATCCCTCTACTCAAGAGAGGATGCCTTGATGTGCAAGCTGTTTCCATCAAGCCTAGGTGAGGTTGTGTTACTCTAGTTTGACCGACTGCCAATAGGGTCCATCTCTTCATGGATAGACCTCTCAACGGCCTTCCTGGCTCAGTTCATCACCAGTACCAGGGTGAAGAAAGAGATTGATTCCCTCTTCGGCCTTCGGCGAGCGAGGTCAGAATTTCTGCGCCAATATACAACCCGTATTGGGACCTTTACAACGAAATTGAAGAATACGATCAAAAAATCACAATGATATCATTCAAACTCGGTCTGGACCATTCTAGCTGAGAGTTCGAAGACTTGATGTTGTTCCCTTCGGTCACCATGAATGAGTTCATAGCTACGATTGAGCTCCATGCAAAACTCGAAGAGGCCAAGGAGGAGAGGAGCAAGGTCGAGCAGTGCTCTGAGCACGGTTCCAAAAACAACAGTATGGTCAGAAGGAAAGAAACCAACACTATCTAGTTTGGCGAGCTCCGAACGTACAAGCCGTACGAATTTGTGGCCCACACCACCGTCTTCAAGCAGCCAATATTCATGCTCCTTCGCAAAATCGAAAAGGAGCCATTCTTCAGATGGCCGGATAAGCGATTGGGGGCCACCAGAGGAGGAAACGACAAAATCAGGTGCTCATACCACATGGAGAAAAAACATCTGACAACCAACTACCGAGCCTACAAGGATTTCCTTGAGGAGATGGTCATTGCTGGCCACCTTCAGGAATATATTGATGCAGAAAAGACGGTTGCTGTCATACCAAAGAAGGATCCCAAGCCGCCCCTTCGAATTATTAACGTGATCCATGGGATGGTGGATCACCGACGAGAGGAGCATCTTCGGTCAGAGCTTCAATAGATAGAGGAAAAGGAAATCCTTGTCGTACAACCCATGCCAAAAAAGCCGAAACCGGACTCCAGGTACTCTATTACTTTTTTAGATAGGGATTCCGAGAGGGTTCAACATCCCCACAATGATGCCCTAGTCGTCACCCTACAGGTTGATGACTGCCAGGTCCGAAGGGTCCTCATCGACCTCGGCAACTCGGTAGATGTCATGTACTACTCCATGTTCAATAAAATGGGGTACAATGCAGAAAACTTACTCCCTACTGACGTGCCACTGGTAGGATTAAATACGGCTTCCGTTTGGCCGCTCGGTAAAATCCTCATCTTGGTGACCATCGGCTCGGTCACTACCGAGGTGGAATTTGTGGTAGTCGACGTCCCATCACCCTACAACGCTATCCTGGGCCAACCCTGGGTCCATAACATCAAGGGAGTGGCTTCCACATACCACCAGGTTATTAAATTCATCGAGGTCTTCGAAGTCGAGTCGGTCCGACCGAGAGAGGGTTTTATTCAACCTCACCACCCCATCAAGATCCGGAAGGTATG
>NMUG010005794.1:0-12929 GCA_002855965.1 Monotropa hypopitys | reverse complement strand
AGAGAGAGAGAGAGAGAGAGAGAGAGAGAGAGAAGGAAGTCTTTGGGAAGCCATTGGAGACTTGAGGAAGAAGAAGTGATCTTGAGGGGAATTCTCTTATATTGTGTAAGTCTCTTAACCAAACCTTCTATACACTCTTATGCACTTTGAGTTTCTGTTTTGAGAAGGAATTCTATGTGTATACTTCATGTTTTTACATGTGTAATGTAGTATGGAAATCTTAGAAATAAAATGGTGATAGGGGGTTTGATTAAGGAGATGATCCATGTGGATATTGTAATTTCCTTGAGCAAATGACTTGTATTTTGTTAGGGTATTAAGAACTTGGAATGTGGAGTTCATAATCAAGTATGATTTTCTTATGGTGGTGATCTACAAGTATTAAAAAGGGAGTTTTAGATATTAAAGGGGAAATCTCTATGAAATTGAAGAAATGATGGATTGACTTGTAGTGGCAGAATTTTGTATACTTGTAGATAGTGGGATCCTTGTACTAGTGAGTGTACATGGTTATGCATGTTGTTTAATTGTCCAATCCATTAAATTTGGACTAATTTTGTCAAATGCTTTTCACAGGAGCAAGTGTGAAAAACCAGGAATTCACGGATAAAGGGAAGGGAATTATTGTCATACTCCAGAAATTTTAATTAATTTCCATTCGTTTCAATAAATTCAATAAATCGAAAATCATGTGTCGTCAAGGTTGCGAGAACGTCGTGAGGTTCCACGGAATATATTCGAGTCATATCGAACGAGCTTGTGGCGATGGGAGCCTACGTCGCGTTAGTCGCGCGATAACGACACATTCAGTTATTCCTTAAATCGTTCGTTGGTTGTCAAATATGTTCGGGAAGCTCGAGGAAGGTTGTGAAATGATCTTGGAATGTCGATTCGATGTCTAGAACTTTGAGGAAGTGTCCGGGGTTGCATCGGGAAGGTCCGAGAGTGTTTTGGAGTTGTTTGGGAGCATAAGCTAGTGGCTTGTCCGGACCAAGGATGGTCTCGTCTGGACGAGGGAGCAGCGGGTTCGGAGAAATGCTTCAGGAGGTCTCGTCCGGACTGGGGTGGTGCTCGTCCAGATAGTGGGTGGGTCTCGTCCGAACGACGGGGAGCTCGTCCGGATGGCGGTTCAGGATTTTGTGTTTTAAGTGCGGGTTTCTCTCATCTTGGCCGAACCAAACCCATTCTCTCTCTCTCTCCTCCGATTTTCTCTCAACCCAAACCCTCTTCTCTCCCTTCTCTCCTCCCAAACACCCAAACCTCTTGGATTCAAGCCAAATCCTCTTCACCAACGTTGAGCTACGCGTCTCCCTCTACGTAGTGGCGGTCATGGATCGTCTGATTTCGGTAAGTTTGCCTCTCTCTCTAAAATCCTAGGTTTTGGCTTTATCTCCTCTTTCATGGAGTTTGGTTGCTCACTTGTGATTTTGGTCTTTGTGAACGTTGTAGAGCATCGCGAGAGCTTCGCGGTGGCGGACTCGGTTCACGCCGGCCATGGAGGTTTTCCGGCGACTTTTTCGGCGAGCGTCACCGGAGCTCCGATCGAGGTAGAGTTTTCTATCCCTCTCACTTACTCTATTGGTATTCTTTCTTCTCTCTCGCGTTGTAATTTAATTAGTCGATTTTCAAGTATTCACGAAATCACATTCAAGAGTATTCGTTCGCATGAATGGGTCGTGTATGGGTATTGTCTAGGGTCTCTACGTACTCCCTAGGTTGTTGGTCGTTCGATTCCTAATTTGATTGTGAAAAGCCCTAATTTTTATAAAAAGTGTGTCATCGTCGTTTTTATGAAATCGAATTGG
The DNA here is from genome assembly GCA_002855965.1 of Monotropa hypopitys. Classification (NCBI taxonomy): domain Eukaryota; kingdom Viridiplantae; phylum Streptophyta; class Magnoliopsida; order Ericales; family Ericaceae; genus Monotropa; species Monotropa hypopitys. Next base: position 11,124 of record NMUG010005794.1, on the reverse strand, counting down.
GGAGATTAAATTGTTTGGACACTCTTGGGTGGTTTGTGGGTTAAAGCGTAGTCTTGACACGTTTTTGTGATAAATCGAACAAATAGGATGTTTTGGAAATACATGGAACGTTTTGGAAAGGAACGGAAATGTTTGGAAATAATGTAAGGAAAGTCATGTTTTGGATTGACACGTCGACTAGGAAGTTGTTTGACCTAGGTCGCACGAAATGAAGGTATGAACTAAAGTAAATGTGATATCCGCTTTTACGGCGAGGAATGAGTTGGCTACACATATATACGGGTAGCTGGGAGTACCTTGGGTGGCTTGTCTAGCACCCACGACATTGCGCAATGGGGGTCGTATTGGGCCCTCCCGACGAGTCGGGGAAGTACCATGAATTATACGATTAGTGGTTGACGAGCCATTAGACCGGAAATAGCCGAAACTCTTATATTGATTGACACTGGCCTTGATTGTACTATAAGGCACGGAAATAAAATATAAGTAAAAGATTGGAATAAAATAGGAATTGGAACACGTTTATACAATGGAAATGAGTCTTTTACTTAGTATGGGTCGACACTTGATACAGTTTCCCCTTGGCCTTGTCTTGGCAATCTTTTGGTAGATGTTGGATACTGTTGCTTCTCTTTCTCAAGTCTTGGTCAGACACTGGTTTTACTGCTTTACCTTACGATGAGTCGACAGTAAAATATTTGAAAGAGAATAACTGTTTTTAAATAATGAGATCCATTGCATTGCATCATTTTCATTCCTTGCATGATCACACAACTTCACCCCAATATTATAGACGTTTGGAGATGGATTATCTCTAACAGGCGGTGGTGCATGACCCTTTACTTTTGTAGGACTCACCCTTGCCTTGGAGCCGTTGGATCCTTCACAGGACTTGAGGCTGGACCGGATTGTAGTGATAGGTTGCCTCTCTTTTCAGTACTGTACTTTCTTTTCCTTACTGTTGGCCGCCTTGTACAGGATTACTTATAAAATCTTATTTTGGCCTTTCTCTTCTTTTTAGTTGGGGCACTGTTGTACAGGGTTATGTTATAAAACCCTATTAGCCTCTTTTTGTGTGCATTTCATTTCATAGCAAGCTTGTATTGTAATAAGTAGTGTGATGGGTAGTGTGTGTGGTAGATAGCCATTTACTTACATGTTCGGATACTCATTGCCTACTTCTAACACTTCCCATTATTTAATTCAAATATATATATATATATATGTTACAAAATTTGGGAGTGTTATAGTTGGTATCAGAGCACTCGTTCCGATTTACCTAGGACTTTGGGGAGACTTTTATTCTCAATGGGTGCACTATTTCCCTTGCGTAGCCCTTGGAAATTGCATTTAGGGTACATGACATGTGTATCTAGGCATTGAATATGGGTGCATTGCATAGATCTCTTAAAACAACAAGTTTTGATAACTCGAATTAATAAAATGGTTTGGAAAATTTGTGGTGTCTACTCCTTCGAGTTGGTCTTGTTATTGTTCTTTTGGAATTTTAAGAGAATTCTTGTCTATCTCGTGGTGACCTGTGAGCCTGTCTTGGCAACTGTTAGAGGATCTTATTGATATCGGACTCGTTTGTTCCTGTTGTATCCTCTTGTTGGTAATGGTGACTCCTACTCTGGCTTAGTGAACTATTTCGAGTTCTTTCTCCTTAGTGCGTAAATGAGTTTCTTCGATGACTCTGGTGGTGATTTGGCACCTTATTCCTCGGTTTCGATCGTTGGTGACTATAGTTGTGGCTTGTCAAGCCTAGCCCTCTGTAGAAAGCAGATTCTTGTTGTCGTCGTCGTGGCTTTTGAGCTTGTTTCTGGTAGCGGGTGATGACTTTGCAGCAGTCAGTGGATTTGATTCTCGTTCGCCCTCTTAGTGAGGATGACAATCTGGTACATGATTGGGTAATCATTTCTTGAGTTCTCTCTCTTGTGATCATGGATGAACTCTTTGTTCGATATTCGTTGTGGAGGAATGTCATCTCTCTTGACGTTAGTGGTCCGACGGTCGTTCTTGTGACTGGAAATCCGTAGTGATCTTGCGATTGAGCCTTGAACTCTGTTTCACTTCTTGAAGTTGATATCTGGAACTTATCATTTGTGTGGTTGGCTGATTGTTTCCTGGTGGTTGAGCTTGACTCCCGTTCTTGTTGCGCGGTGGACTTCTTGCTTGATAGGCTTGTAGTTGAGGTTTGTTTACATTTGGGATTGATTGGGTCTCCCTAGTGTGTATAGTTTCTTGTGTGAGTTGTGGAATCTTAGCATAGCCCTGCTTGTGAGATTGTGATTGGTGGTTGCTTCGTGATATGTTAGCATTTGGTGATCTAGTGATTGTGACCTTCTTGGGAAGTGAGGATGTCTCGGTGTAGTAAGGCCTTGTAGTGGCAGAGATTGTGTGTGACTCACTTGGGATGTGAAGTGTCCTCGGATTAATAGGTTCTCCTTGCGGGCTAGTGCCAAGTGGTTGGTGTTAGTAGTGGTAGTGCTCTACCCTTAGTTGATGCGAGAGTTGAGTTTGACTTGTGGTTTGGAGTTACTTGAGGATTTGTGTTGGATTTAGTGCCTTGTAGTTGCGGTTACTTCTTGGTTGATTGAGAAGGATGAAAGAATTTGAGTGTGGTATCTTGTTCGTGTGGTAGCACCGAGTTGTGACTTGAGGTCATTCAGAAAGGACTAGGTTGTGTAGGTCCATAGTGACTATTCGGTTATTTGGTTATTTGGGTTGTGGAACGACTTGGGAGATAGCTTTGTGATGGATTTTGTCTTGATTTGATTACTTGGGCTCGTTGGGTGATTTAGGTACCTGTTAGGAATGCCTTGGGGTTGCTTGTTAAGGCATTAGTGTTATAGTGTGAGTTGGAAAGTAGTTTTGGGATTGAAATATGGATGTGTGGTGACTTTGATTTGGAAGAGACGGATGAGTTGAGGTTGATGGTTTGAGGTGATGTGCGTTTTCTTGGGATTTGAAGATGAGAGTAGAGTTTGCTTTCTCATTTGGGCATAAGGTTGTAGGAGGTGAATTATGTTTGGGTAATCCTTTTGGTTTCGTCTTGGTGGTGGTGTGTCGTTGGAAGTGTGTTTCTTTTGGCATATCAAATCCCTCCTTGTTAAATCATTGACGGATCGGTGAGTGGATGTCGTTCCTTGGTTACTTGTTGACCCTTCTACTCTCGTAGATTGATTTGATTGATCGATGGTCTCTACCATCTTCGTTGGTGACGTTGTCGCTTGCGTCGTGCCCTATTCTAGTCGTCACTAGGATCCCCTGATTCTCTGGACGTTGCGATTGGCCTTTGCCATCTTCGGGTCGACTGTTCGTGGCACTTGTTGAAGTGATGATGTGTTGTTCGTCTTGTTTGTGAAGAATCATCTACTTCGTAGAGCTTGTTTTTGGGAACCATGTCCTTGTTTGGCGCATTCTTGTCTTACGGATTGTCTTCTTACGTTCCTTCTTTGTTCGATGTATCTTCGTGCGAATCCAGATTGTTGTCGCATCTGTTGGCGTCGTGTCCGTTTGCGTTTGGACACTTCTGTTCTGCGATGTTCCCTTTGGAGCTTGTTTGAGAGTGTGTCGTGGGATTAGTTTGTGGTTAGTGTAATCAGTGAGATGAAGTCACTTTTGTGTTGTGCAGCTGTGTTGCGAGTGTTGGGGTAGAACGTATGTGTTCCTTCGAAGTCAATTGCACCGACTTGGGTTGTGGTGATGTTTTTCATGACCGGTGTGTGTAGTCCGTGTCATGTGGTATAGGAATGACCATGAAGGATTGTTTTGAGAAGGTGGCTGGTCAGCACATCTCAAATCAAACTTCTTAATCATTCTGATATCACTCTAGGTGTGTGCGGGTTGGTTTGTGAGATTTTGGGTGTTCGGTTCTCCTTTTGGTGGTGGTGTGGTCGTTTGGTGTGATTCAGGCGGCACGGTTGTTGTGTGACCATCCCTTGCGGATTGTGTTGTTTCCAAATCCTGTGTCGTATCGGTTGGATTGTTCTTACCCTGTTCGAAAACCTATTTTGAGGTTGTTTTGTGAGTTCGTGATGATAAAGTCGTCGTGGACTTCTTTGCGGTAGTCGAAATCCGCTCTTTTATTTTTTCAAAAATTTTAGAAAAATATTTGAAAAAATCAGAGTATCCGTATCGTGTCCGTGTATCGTCATCGTATCCGTACTGTATCCGTATATCAGTACCGTATCGGCGTATCCTAGGCGTATCCTAGGCGTATCCTTGGCGTATCGGCATGTCCTAGGCGTTTCCTTGGCATATCAGCGTATCCTCAGCGTGTCCTTGGCGTATCGGCGTGTCCTCGGTGTATCCTTCGCGTGTCGTCGTATCCGCGCTGTATCCCCTCGTATCCTTGGCGTTTCGGCACTCGGAAATTTTCCTGGCATGTTCACGTTGTGTTGTGGCATGTTCTAGAATTGTGTGGAATTTTTTGAAATTTTTTGGGGCGATATTCTTACAGTTTGGCTCTCGTACCATACTCTTCGTTTAGAAAATCTACGTTTCTTGATTGATCGAACGGGTTGGGAAGGTTTTGGCGCGCAGAAACCATTTCTTGGAAATCCTTAACTCTCTCGTGGTGATTTCTTTGCGCATTTTCGGTTCTCTTTGACGTTTCTTGAGCTGCGAAGTGTTCTTCATGTTGCGGTTTGTTGTTGTAACACCCCGTGTTTTTAAGTAAAACTTTTGCAACATATTTTTTTGAAATAAAGTAAACACAAACATTGGGGAGTTAGCGGTTACTATATAGATGCATTGCAGTAGGAATTCTCATTACATTAATCTTGATACAATATGGAAAACTGAAAGTGTACATGGAAAGAAGGTACAACAGCAACTACTCACTACAAACTGTAAAGGAGAGTACAAGTACAAAAGAGAGTCAAGGTCACAGCTCCAAATGGACCCAGCGGCTAGCACAAGTTCCAAATCTCCCTGCAAGAGAAACCCTGCAATACGATTCTGGAAAAGAGAAAGGAAAGAGGGTCTGAGCAAACACGGCTCAGTGAGATAACAACTAATGACTACAAAGCATGCACGAGTGCATGCGAACCTATGTGCCATAAAGCAAAGGTAAGTAAAGTCAAGGAGAGGCACAACACACGCACACACACCCAAGTGACGTGAGACTAAGAGTATCTCTAAGGTCAAACGAGCAGAGTGTCGCCCAAACCACAACGACGTCTACAACGTAAACATTATCACTATAGAACTCTACTAAGGGACACACGGATCTTATTATTCGATCTCAACTACTCTCAGTTCAAGTCACGACCATAACACAACCGACACCCACAATCACTCACAAGGAACCCAACATCCAATTTCATCATCTTCCCATCATTCTCATGTTCATTGGTAAGGTTTTGGATTCACATATTTGTAGTTGATATTGAATATTGGAGTTACATGTTTCATCATTTTCCCACCTTGGCTCACCCAAGGGGCACAACAACATTACCATCACAAGGTCATCATTTTATTCCAATATTCATTTGCGGACGACTCCGTACCAAACGAGTCTCCAATCTCTCCTAGACAAGGGCGAGTAAACCACATTATTCATATCTGGCCTACTCCTGAACAAGCGAGTAGACAATCTCCCCTAGACAAGGGCGAGTAGAACACATGTGTTAGGATTTTTCCAAGATCCCGTCTGCCAGCGTATCCAGTCATTCCGAGACTTTCGGGAACTCGTATCTCCTACCTATGGCCAAAGAATCTTATTCCTAGATCGTCACCCGTCAATGACATCTAGTTATTCTGTGACTTCGGGAACGTGTATCTCCCACTTAACATGACAAAGGACTTGGGCAAGAACCATCCAAATCAAAACCACATTACACTTCTTTATTCTACTGATGAGTTTAAGTGAATGGTTGAAGATTACAAGAGAGTGGTCCTCGTGGTAACCATTCCTCGTATTGGAAATCCATTCTGTTCATTGGGTACATTACGTTGCAAGTTAAATTCATCAACATCCCATATTTCCACGATCCCCTCAAGAGTAGGGTTCATCACAATTTTCCACTTCCCGTCGTCACAAGACCAAGGGGATACGTACTAACCACGCCGCAACGTTACTAGTACCCAAGGCAGCCACAACACCCACTAACCCCAAAGAATTTCCATGATCAAACCCAACTAGGTAGAAGGTTAACCTTAATTGAGAACAAGGGGGGAAATCCTCGATCCGTCACAACTTACCATCTCGCCATACCATAAGGACCCAAATAAGTGAAACATGATCCTAAATATTCGTTACTATCGTTTGACATGGCCGACACACCCAAATTCAACCTCAAGGCTCACTCAGGCAATTCATCGAACACTTGGCGTCAATACAAGTCTAAGGGTAATCCTCAATATACAAATCATTCCCTCCACTTCTACACCACTCCGAGACCAACACAATTACCCGAGGCTAACTCGACGCCAACAAATCGAATGACAATAATACGACCACGCACCCAATGTCAACGAATCGAATGCCAAACGATACTACTACGCATAATGAATCGACAATCGATAAACAATGAAATAAGGAATAGAAATATGCACACCCACGCATACTAGGTAGGAGTTAGAAATTACCCACCGGAACGTCGCCGGAAAAAGTCACCAGAGCAATCGCCGAAAAAATGTCCAACGCGATCCGAATACGCCGCTACGAAGCTCTCGTCGCACCCTACGAAATACAAACGCTATCAAACACAAAAGAGCGTAATTAGGAGTAAGGGTTTGAGAGAGGTACAAGATTTACCGAGTATATGTGAACCACCACCGTCAACGCGAAGCTCTCGACGCACTCTTCGACGTTAAATAAGGAGCCGAGCTCTGAATCTCCAAGAATCCTTCCACAATCAAGATAGAAGGGAGAGGGAGAGAAGAGGGAGGTAGAGAGAGAGGTCTGGAAAAAATGGGACAAATAATGCCCTAACTCGAACCAAACACATATATATATATGACCCCGAGCGAAAATACCATTTTGCACTTAATGACTGTCTGAAAAACAGCAGCTGCACCGGTGCAGCCAAAACCTGCATCAATGCAGCCCCTTCCAAACTGGGCCAACCGATAGACCTGCACCGGTGCAAGCATTTGCTGCACCGATGCAACCCTTAACCAAAACGAATCAGAGGCCTCCTGCATCGGTTGTGCACCGATGCAAAGGTACCTGCACCGGTGCAACACAAAGTTGCACCGATGCAACTCATGCCTCAAACGACCAAAGCCTCTACGCATCGATTCTGCACCGATGCAAGGCCTGAGGGCCTCCTTGCACCTATGCACCCCATGGCTGCACCGATGCAGCCTGTACCAGAAGTGCAAATTTGACCGGAAGGGGGTTCCAAACCACCCGAACGTGCCCCGAACCCAAACCAAGCGATGCAAACAAGTTCGACGGGATTCCCAAATGATACTTTCACACTCGATACGATAAAACGGATATGTTTTCTACCCAAGGACTTATTTAGGCCAAAATTCTAAATGATATAATTTCTAAAACGGGTATAAACCGCGCTAAAATTTATGGAGTGTGACAAACTACCCTCCTTACAAAAATTTCGTTCTCGAAATTTACCGGAGTAAGGAGACAGAGGATTGACACCACAATCCAAAGAGAACCCAACGAAGAGACACGCTCCAACACGTTTCCGCTGCGACCGAGACCACTTCACAACAAGGAACTACACACGATACACTTCCCCAACAGATCGAACCGCTCTCTCAGCACAATCCGCAATCGATGGATGACCAACAAAGAATCACGCTTAAGGACCGAAAGTCTGCAAAATAACAACTCTAACGAGATTCGTACATGAACTCCGCCATGTTTACGCCACAAGCATGCAAAGTCAATCGCCAAAAGCCACCGAACAAGCCAAGGATATGCCGATACAACGAGCCGTAGTCCTAAAACTATTCGCAACCAACCCAAATCCCGCATGCATTATGATGTCTAGATACGCAACAAAGTACATACACGCCCTGGTACGGTGACAGCATGACATTGGTGACCGTCCTGAGATGCCCCGGCTGGTAGCGTTTCTCAATTCGATACACGCACGTCAAACATACATCACACAATCAAAGAAACCTACACACACCACACCAATTATGCATGTGTTAAGTCCAAACAACATGACTTAGCACAAACTCACACCGAATCTAAAATTCAATATACAATCGTACCTATTTTCCCACGCTTTACTAATTTCGTCGCCTCGAAGATCCAAGATTCTTTCGCAAACGAACATGAACAATTTGGTACGAATGCTACAGATAGACACAACGACAAGAAGAGAAACCAAAACTTCTTGCTACGATTCAACAACACCCAACAAAGAAACATCCCACAACGAAACGAAATATTGAGACTTAGACAAGGTGTCTCGAAGGATACACAATTTGACCACGGAGTAAGAGGAACAACGACAAGCTCCAAAGATACTGCAACAAGAAGAGTCGGGACTTTCAACAAAAAGGTCAAGACTGTGGAACCATCCAAGAAATTTTACAACTCTCTATTTTTTTTTTTTGCCACCACAAAAAAATAGGTTCCAACGATAAGTTTTGAACTTTCAAACAATAAGGCTTAACCGGTTCAATCCGACATGATTATCCAACATAATCCAATGACGTCCAACAAAATGAACGAGTCTCAAGTAGGAAGCCAACAACCAACACAACTAAGGAATTTAGCAACTTCAATCGCAAACGAGAAACTTAACAAAGGTGAACTCTAAGAGAGATCACAAGACAACCTCAAGATCCAAATAAGGTGCAACGCAATATCACCGTTCAACATAGTTTTCAATACAATCCCAAAAGGAAATGATACATAAGAACGATAACAAATCAAAAGTGAAATCTCAACAACACAACGAGAACGTGGATTCAATACGTCCAACACGGAAGCGAAACTTGACTAAGGGACAAACACATGACGCCGTCAACTTCTTCAATCTTGATTTCTCATTGCTTGGGGCAAACTCTTGCCATATGATCAACTTCACCACACAGAAAATAGGATTTCGAAGAAGGAACCGATACGGTACACTGCGCGCGGAAATGACCTGGCGGATGACATTTATGGCAAACAATATGAGAGACAGAAGCAACTCCCGGCTTACGCGGCGAAGAAGACGAACCACCACTTCGACGATTGCACGATGACTCCACTTGGTCATGCTCCCGCTTCTTACTAAAATTCCCGGATGAACTCGATGTCTTATAAGCAACACGAGGAGGAGACTCAACTCTAGATGTCGTCTTCAATTGACTAATACACGACTCCACTGCTCTAGCACTCTCCAGCAAAGATGGATAGCTCTGAATGTGCTGACCCACAACAAACAGTTGGATCGAGGGATGCAAACCTCTTTCGAATCTTCTACACTTGTGACTTTCTGATCGAACCAACTCCAATGCGAAGCGCGACAAGGAATGGAACTTAGAGGCATACTGAGTGACTGTCATGTCACCTTGCGTCAACCGCTCAAACTGTAGACCCATTGCCTCAAGACACGAATCAGGAAAGTACTGTGCATCGAACACAGCTTCGAACTGAACCCAAGGCATACCTTTCGAAGAAGAGGAACTCGGTGCTCCATCACTTTGCGTCAGTGATTCCCACCACACGCCTGCTTCACCGACCAATTGAAAAGTCGCTAAGGACACTCGAACGGAGTCTTCAGTGATTTCCAATGCATCTAGAACATTGCGAATCTCAACGAGCCAATGATTCGCCTTCAATGGATCTCCGGAACCATCGAACTGAGGAGGATTAAAGCGGAGAAAATATCTAACCATCTACGAAGATCAATTTCTCTCGTTACCCAACATCAAACCCGATTCGCGACCACACGCGACAATGGCTGCTGCCAATCTCTCGACCAATTGATTGAACTGCAACTGAACTCCATCTCCAAGAACAACTCCAGGAGTAGGAATACCACGATGATTCCGATTTACCGCACGTCTAGAAGCCATTGAAACACTGGTACAAAGAACAATCAACGTCACTACACGTGAATATTCGCATTGCACTAGAAAAGAATGAATACGACACATAGAACGTGCAAATTCTCCCAAGAGGCAAAGGACCCAAAATGGTCACCAACATCAAATCACCAGAGAAATGGGGAGCATAAAAGCTAAGCCGTAAAAGGAATGGGAAGAACAAATCTCATTTTACCCGAAGATGCATGAACGGAAGCCTTAACAAATCACACAACCACACAACGAAACCAAACTTATGCCTCAAAACAGGAAAACCGACAAACCTCAAAAACATTATCCTCCCAAAGTCAAAATTTTCCACTACACATCCACAAAGAGGGAGTCACAAAACTCAACGGGACTTACGAAACCACAAGACAACCAAGAAATTGTGCCTCAAAACGAAAAAGTCGACGAGTCTCAAGACCACATCACATACCACGAATCACAATTCCCGTTACAATGCCATAAAGAAATCCACAACTCAACTGAACAACAGAAGCAACACCACAAATCTCAAAAAAGCTAGGCACTCAAGCATATAACTGATACCACACCTATAGCCTTAAGGGTAGGAACAACACTCATCTCCCAAAACGTCAAGGAAACTCAACAATCCAAGGAGGAGTCGAAACGAAACAAGCGACTCTAGGGAAGAAAACTCAAGATAAACGGTGCTCCAAGGCACACGAGAATGATTATATCAATCATAATGAACCTAGGAACCCATGGAGACTAGGTATCTCCCCACGGTCCGAAGGTATTCAAACCGAAAGCTCTGATATAAACTGTAACACCCCATGTTTTTAAGTAAAACTTTTCCAACATATTTTTTTTTGAAATAAAGTAAACACAAACATTGGGGAGTTAGAGGTTACTATACAGATGCATTGCAGTAGGAATTCTCATTACATTAATCTTGATACAATATGGAAAACCGAAAGTGTACAGGGAAAGAAGGTACAACAGCAACTACTCATTACAAACTGTAAAGGAGAATACAAGTACAAAAGAGAGCCAAGGTCGTAGCTCCAAAGGGACCCAGCTGCTAGCACAAGCTCCAAATCTCCCTGCAAGAGAAACCCTGCAATACGATTCTGGAAAAGAGAAAAGAAA
>NMUG010005793.1:0-12931 GCA_002855965.1 Monotropa hypopitys | reverse complement strand
ATTAATGTTTTTGAGGCGGAGATTTGATTCCCTCTCGATCCCCTCTTTTGCCATTTCTGCAACTATTTAGGTTTGACCCCTACACAGATGTCCACCAACACGATGCACATTGTGATGAGGGTTTCAACCCTAAATCGCATCACTGGTTCAAGAATGACCATCCACGAAATTCTGTATCACTACACTGTCAATAGTACCAAACAAGGGGTCTGGTACTTCAAGTTTAGGGCTGACCGGGAAAAATTGGTCCTCAATACCCCCGACACTGATAAGGGCAACGATGATGACATCTTCATTGTTACGGGTAACTGGGAGTATTCTACCGATGAGCCAACATGATTGCTCTCTGTCTCGCAATGACGGATTCTCGTGTCAGTTCATTCCCATCAATTTTTTACTTATTTACTTGCTTCTAACTTTCCTTTAATGTTCTTACCAATCTGACTTGTGACAACTGCAGTAGTATCTGAAATCAATCGGAAGTCCCTTAAGTACAAGGGGTACCTAAAGGCTGAGGTACAACGAGCACTGAACCACACAAACTCTGCCGGACAAACTTTGGATAGATCTGTCTCCAACCTCCTTGACTACACGCCGCACTACCGAGGCTACCGAGGTGTTAGGCAACCTGCCCTAGTTATAAATCCAGACCCTGAAGCCTGAAGACATCCCCGAGTTGCCGGAACCTTGACAAAGGACACTGGTGAGAAATCTGACTGCGGCAAAGCCCTCGCCGTAGTCCCACCTGTTGTTGAAATTGGCACCTCTAGCCGTGCTGCCCCACTAGACCAAACACCCCTCCTTCAAGACTGGGACGACGAGATGAGCAAGTTCAACTTTGATGGCCTGTTCCAAAAAGCTAATGGGTCAAGAATCCGCTCTCCCCCAGGTCGCAAACCTGCCACCACTGCCCCTTCTGACGTGCTACCAACTGCCGCGCTGGCAGCTGCTGTTGTTATCGGCACCATCATCCCACCAACAACCACTGCCAAAACCACTATCACTTCTACCCAAACCCAATCTGCCAAACTTACTGCACCTCTACCTTTCTCCACTGAGCCCATAACAGCGAAACCATTGATGACCATCATACTTCTGGACCAAGAGACTCTCCCCCATTCTGAGGATGAAGCCCCTACACCCCAAAAGTGAAAGATTGGCAAGAGCAAAGAGAAGACACCTGATGAGTCCACTTTCTGGGCTCCCGCACTGAATAAGGGTGCCTCTTTCTTTGTTAGACAGACTGACTGCGTGCTAGAACTCCCAACTGCACTAGGCCTGACCAAAGATCTCCTCATTCCAAGGGACATGGCCAAAGAAGGTAAAAAGGATTGCGGGGATCTGTACGCCACTGTTTGCGCCAGCTCAATTAAGGCATGTCCTACCATGATCATCAACCACTTCAATCAAACTTCAACTAATTCTTTTCTTCTTATCCTCATCAGGCCATTCAGTGCGCGACCATGCTGAACAACCAACTTGCCGATCTGCAAGTTCAGTTTGACCGCGAACTGAACATCAACAACAATCGCCTGGCCCGGATTGCAAAAAATGATGAAAAAATCAAGATGTTGACAGAGAAATCCTCTGATATGGCCGCCGAGCTGGTGACCGAGAAGGCCAGGGTCAAAAAGGTTGAAATGGAGACTGATCACAGATTTCACAAACAACAAGATCTCATGGAGAAAACCAAAGCAGACGCCAATGCTGACGTGAAGAGATTCACTGAGGCTTTCCAAGAAGAGCAAAAGGAGACTGCTGAGAAGTTCAAGCAACGAACAATCGCTTTGGAGCAGTGCCACAAAGAGTTGGCTGAGACCAAGGAAAAACATACCCATGCGAACAAGCAGACCTGGGCAGACGAACATGCTGCCGGAACTACGGAGACTGGGGCAATCTATGAAAAGGAGTTTATCGAGCAACTCCCTAGCTTGCAGGATTCTATATTTTCTATGTACTGGGGTATGTCGTTAGATTTCATGGGCGTGGCAGTGGACTCTCCACTTCGTGCGAAGACTCCCCTGCCAAGTGCCATGATATCATCCCAGCCACATTTCCCAGAGCTGGAAAATATTGAATTCGTACTGCTAGAGACAACCGAGCAGGTCTCCTCGACCATGTCCCCCTTGTCTAGCACCCCTACTGATCCAGCTGTCGTGCTGCCGATTACGTCTGAATCCTCTGCCACCGAGCTCACTAATGTTGCTGCTGCTCTTCCTTCCAATGTTGCTGATCCATCTACTATTGCTGATGATCCACCTACTGTTGCTGATGATCCACCTACTTCTACAATATCTTCTGAACCACTTCCGGCTGCTAACCCAGAGCCATCTACTGAAAAGCTACCAAAAGATGCACCAACCACAATCGAGACTGTTACTGATTCTGTTTAACTTTTTCTTTGAACTTGGTCTGTAATAACTCTTGAACTATCGATACCAGCAACGGGCTTGTTGGTATACTTGCCTTTGGATGTTTGGAAATTGTTGTGACTGCTACTTGTGCTTTTCTTTTAAATCTCAACTACTTACTTCCTGATGCATACTTCAGTCTCATGTTTCTTACACTTGATTTCACTTGTTACTTAGCTTTACTTTACTTCTTACTTTACAGTTCTTGACTTCTTTCATTTGTCGTACTGCTAGCTAACTCATGATTTCCAATTTCTGGACATCCTACAAGTTCTGAATGTGCGGACTTGTGGGTTTCCCACCCTTTTAGGCCTTAGGCAAAATTAATTGCTTCATTGACCAAGGATTATTGTAATCCCCTGAGTTCTCACTCATTTCAACCTTGGGATGGCTTGACATTTCTCATCCCCTAAAGGAAATGATGGATTGAGGATCAAAGTGGACCCTTTTGGATTTCTCACCCGTTTCAATCCTAGACTCTCTTGAGACTTTCATCCATTTTTAAAGCTTTCGACTTAGGATCTTGTAAAGAACCTAATGGGTTTGTCACCCAATTTTGAGATCAGGACCCTAGGACTTCTCATCCTCTAAAGGAACTGAGCTCGGGAACAATGGTCATGGGCCTTCTCAATCCATTTTCCCGCATTCCCTGCTTGGGACTAGGACTGTAAATGAACAGGGCCGCTCGCGAACTATTCGAGACTCGGTTCGGTAAAAGTTCGTTCGAGTTCGATTCGTCTATTAAACGAGCCGAACCTGAATTTCAATTTTAGGCTCGTTAGATAAATGAGCCGAACTCGAACCTAACAGTATTCGGCTCGGCCAGGTTCGCGAACCTAGGTTAAAAAAATATATATTATGTCAAAATAAATATTACGAATACACTATTGAATAAAATATGAAAACAAAAGAATACATGAGTGAAAAAAGTTTGAAAATGTATATTTACCCATTAGTATTTAGAGTGGAAGACAAAAAACTTAAAAAAAATCTTTTTTTATGGTTCGCCGAACTCGAATTCGAGCTCAGATTCAGCTTGGTTCAGCTCGTTTAGTTTAAACATCTCTGTCGAGCCCGAGCCGAGCCCGAGCTTCGGGTTTTTTTGCCGAGCGAACTCGAGCCTGTTTATTCAGGCTCGAGCCGAACTCGAGCCTGTTTATTCAGGCTCGAGCCGAACTCGAGCCCAGCATACACACTAACGAACGGACCCCAAACCTCACATGGTTCGGCTTGGTTCGGCTCGTTCACAGCTCTACTTGGGACCATCCACCCATTTTAAACCGGGGCCACCTTGGGACTTATCATCCCCTAAAGGCAGGCTTTTGGTTTAGGATCAATGAAGAACCTTAGGTTTTGAGGTCAGAAACCTTGTGATTTTTCATCAAGGATTTGAGCCCGGGAACAATGATCCTGGGCCTTCTCAACCCATTCCGATGCATTCCCTGCTCGGGATCATTGCCCCCCAATGAGGAAGTGAAGGCTGGGCCAAGGCTTTGCTTTCTCATTCAAAATCCCTGACTTGTTTCAATCCGACGACATAGTATACTTGTACAAAACATTGAAACTTCAATTTTGAACATAGCTTCTTTCATTAATTTCATCTGGAGAATAACAATACAATATTCACTGATAAAACTTTTTCAAATTAGACACATTCCATGTTCGTGGATTTTGAACTCCATTAAGATCTTGAAGTTTGTAGGCTCCCCATCCAGCTTTGCCTATCACTCTGTATGGCCCTTTCCAGTTTGGCCCCAATTTTCCATCTGCAGGATCCTTTGTATTGCCAAGAACCTTTCTGAGGACCAAATCTTCAACCTTAAATTTTCTGAATAAAACTTTCCGGTTATAAAATTTAGCAAACTATTCCTGATAGGAGGCCAACTTAACCAATGCCCTTTCCCTTCTTTCTTGTACTAAGTCTAGCTGTACAGCTAAGACTTGGTCATTGTCCTCCTGCTCTAACAAATCAGTACGGATTGTCGGTGTCACGCTTTGGATTTTCAAACCATTTTTTTGAAACCATTTAAATAATGCAGGGGAGATCACTACTTGTCGTATCAATACATTCTGTCCATTTTCTCATTACATTGTACAAGATATGAGATACAAGCGGAAGGTAAAACAATGCCAAACGGCTACAACCGAAGTACAGAAAGTCAAGTACAAGTGCAACTGAACAGAAACTGAAACTACAGTAGAAGAGTAAAAGTACTACCAACAACAAATACTGAACAAAGCTCAGCTGATGCTGAGGAGAAGGGTGCAAGCTGCAGCTGGAACTGCCCTGCCTAACTCAAGAAAATCCAGCAGCTCACTCTACTCCAAGACCAGCTAGTCCTGCAACACAGACTAGAAAAAGGAGAAGAAAGAGGGTCTGAGCATACCACGGCTCAGTGACGGTAACAACTAAAGACTACAAGGCATGCACAAGATCGTACAACCCTAAGTTTAAGCCCAAGTAACAGTAAAGCCAACAGTGAGGTGAACACACGCACTCACTACAGGAGTGACTAAGAATCTCTTCAATAGACAACACCAATATGTGACCCCTATCATAAATATCGTTCTGGAGGAACCATTCTATTATAAACAACACCCGAAAACTCTACCAAACACTGCCCGAAGGATACAGTGAATCCCCACCAATCTAACCGATTCATTTCCCTTGATAAGTACTAATATTGTGGATCTGGTGTTGATTTATTTTGGACGGATATTGGAACTGCATAGTACTCTTTTCATGGATTTTATAAGTCAACTTCCTTGGAATTCCGTCATAATTTTGTTCCAAGTCTTTACATTCGTTTCATCAATAGATAAGTGTGGGAGTCCCATCAGAAGTCCACTCCCTATGTCATTCGTTCGCATCACAAGCGTCCATTGGAACCCCGTCATAAGTCCGTTCCAAACGTTATCCAATCACATCGTAAGTGTCCCTTGGAACCCCATCAGAAGTCCGTTCCAAGTGTCAAGTAACCTCGATAGAGGGAAGATGGTAGTAGTTGGCCGACTAACTAACCCAATTCCTACCTTCTTTCCCCAAGTAACGTTGAGAGGGCTCAAGTTACCCCCATTGTGCACAATGTCGTGGATGACGCGAGCATCCCTGGAATCCCATCAGAAGTCCATTCCCGTATCCAGATCACAGTAACTCTATCGGAAAATCCCTAGCCAAGGATAGTAAGTCGCATCGTCGCGTCGTTCGTCATGTCAAAGTAGTTTAATGGGCAATACCGCGGGATAGGGCAAACCCTCCTAACCCGGATGGATACCATCTCAAATCAGCACCCTGTGGCATGTAACCTCCCAGTCCAGTGAGTTGCCCAAAGGCATGTCAAAAAGTATAAGGGTTGGGGCAAAGACCTCCCATACCCGAGATGGATCCTCGTATGCCAGCAAATGTCATGTATCAATGTTCCATTTGATTATGTTCAAGTGTAAGATTTTGGGATTGTCCAAGGGTGGTCCTCGTAGGATCCATCCCCTTATTGGTTGTGCATTGCATCCATTTCATTCGTGTCATATTTGGGTGAAACCAACATCATTACCATTATTCCGATAAGGCAAGCCCAAGGCTAGATCAAGTTCCCGAAGGTTCCCGCACCCTTACCAAGGAAGGTCACCCAAACCACAAGACCACCGCAATGACAACTATAACCGTACCAAGGTGAGACACCACGTTACATTTCATAAGTTCCATATTTTATTATCCTCATCCCAAGTCGACACACAATAACCATTCCCTTCTTACCACTCAAACCATCTAAGTATCCACAAGTAATCTCAATCCTATCATATTTCCTCAAGCATCACAATTAACACTCCATTTTGCCATAGGACCCATTCCATTATCTACAAAATCCCAATTCACATTGATTGTTCATAAAGTGCCCAAATCACATTACGCTTCACAAAAATCCCAACTCTAGTTCATTTCAACACAACGCCCCCAAATTTAAATCCCACATGTCTCTCTATACCTCAAGACACAATTTAATACAATCTCATCCTTACTTACACAACTCTATCTTGTTTAGGCATTTTAACAAACACATAGCGCCCAAGAATTTCCAAGGTGCCTAGACTCGTTCCAAGGGATTTTTGACACATTGATCCATGAATGATCACAAGACACCCAAATGACAATTCTACAACTCCCATTTATCCGACATGTGACGATTGAATCGATTTGAATATAAGGGCAACCCGACTATGTCCAACAATCAATAATTGACAATTCGACGAAACATGGAATAGAATAAAGCACGACTACGCACACAAAGTAGGATTTAGAAGTTACCCACCGGAAGCATCGCCGGAGCCGCCGCCGGAAAAGTCGACGGAAAGTCGCCGCCGCACCAACGCAAGCCAAGTCCGCCATTGCGTAGATCGCCCCGCTCTCTACCACGTTCATGAAGACCGCCGCTCCAAAAGCCTTCGCCGGAATGTCGCCGGAATCTTCAAACTCACCGGATGGACTCGCCAAGTGGGTCACCGGAAAGCTCTCACCAAGTGGAGCAACATTTCTCCTTGCAAAAACTCCAACCGGAGCTTGGATCATCTCTAAAATGTAGAGAGAAGTGAGGGAGATGAGAGAAATGTAGAGATAGAGAGTGAGAGGAGGTAGAGAGAGAGAAAGAGGGGAAAAAATGGGGTATTTCGGACCCCTAAACATATATATATGGCCCCCGAAAAGTACCAAAAAGTCATCTTTAAAACAGTACACGCGGGGCCTGTTATCGATAACCATAAGCCTTCAATATACCCGTTATCGATAACCAGATCCTCGGGTCCTGACCAAGGAACCAAAGGACAACTCGTTATCGATAACCACAAACCGATTATCGATAACCAAACTCTCGGGTCCTAACCAAGGAATCAAAGGGCAACTCGTTATCGATAACCACAAACCGGTTATTGATAACCAAACTCTCGGGACTTTCTATGGGGTTTGGGGAATAGTCCGTTATCGATAACCACAAGGCCTGTTATCGATAACCAACTTCGCTGAACCAAAGGAAAAACTGCTGCGAGGTAAATCGGGCATAACTTCTTCGTTCGATCTCCGACTGCGACGATTCAAGTTGCGTTGGATTCCTAACGAAATGCTCTACAACTTTCATGAACACTGAATTTCAATTCTCGGAAAACATTGGGGTCGTAATGGGCCTCGAACGCCCTCGGCACATTGCTGGAGCGACCAAAAAATCCTACCAACTCAATACCGGTGATCCTCACCACTCTAAATCACTAGATTATCATCTATCGAACCTCGTCCTTCATTGAATATAAAAAAAATATACATTTTATTCTAAAAAATATATTTAAAATTCTAGGTCGTTACATCTCATACCCCTTAAAAGAATTTCGTTCTCAAAATTAAGTAAGAAAGAAGAGGGGATAAAAACCATGCCCAACCAAACGACCATCACAATCGAAGAGTTTCATTTTCTAAAGAAAGGACGGAAGTCAACTACCATTTCAGTGACCATGCCATAAGATTTGGATCAGTCAAAGACAATGAGACTTCGATCGGAACACCAAAAATGGATACGGTGTCGAAAACATCTAATGAACATACACATTGACAGGGGATACTTAGTCTCAATGCTAGATGGTTTACTCACCACCACGATCGCAACGGACACGCCTTGCGGCTAACAGTTTGCAAGACTCAAGGAGATAAGGGTACTTCCCGGTACACCGAAAAGCGAGGCCAAGCCAAGAAGGTGTCAAACGACCCATGGACGCGCCAACACATCGATACGCCTAGCGTCGAGATCTCTGTACGTCGAACATTTGATGGTAAGTAGCCGACGAAATACGCAATCACCCCATAGCCCACGAATCTATGTACAACATACTATATATATGAGAAATGCATCAACACTTTTGCGAAAGAAGAAACACAACACCACACGCACACATCCTAGCGTGGTAACCGAGTGACCTTAGTGATTTGCCTTGAGACGCCCTGGCCAGTAGCTCTTCTTAAATCAATTCACTACGTCAAACATATATCACGATGTCAAAAAGACTCACACACCCACACATGCCAAAATGTGCATGTGCCGAGCCCAACAACACGGCAAGGCACTAACTCACACCAAGTCTAGACCACAATATGTTTCGCAACCAACTTTCCCACGTTTTTCCGATCCCACGTTTCTTCGACCCACGAATGTCTTCTATTTCATGATCACGCAACGAACCACACACTAATGCAGCGAAAGGGAAAGAAATCTCCCTTCCAACAAAAGATTTGCACAAAAAGGGAATCTATCGCTTTTAATCGAGTATACACGCCGAAGAGGAACGATCGCACAAACGCGAAATCTTGTGACCAAAAGGCGAAGCGGTCAACAAGAATCACCACAACAAGGCAAGAGGGAGCGACACGCTCAACCGAGTTTTGCAAGATCGAATAAAACACAGCAAGATACTAGAAGAGGTCACGCAAGCCTCACGGGAGATCGTCCACGTAGCACAAGAAAGACAAACGCCACATGCTTAACACGGGGACAACGGTCGCCAACGATAGGATACCGCGAAGCGGTTTAGAATTTGATCACTGCTCTGCTTCTAAAGTCCAAGATCTGCGAATCTACTACCAATGAAGCATTCGAGAAGAAATTTCACGACGTACGAAATTAACTGATGGAGAAGCCACACTGGAACTACGACTCCCCACTGCGTCCACGAACCAACGCGTAGGAACTAAGGTCTTGGTAGGACGATCAACTGGACACGAAAATCACTACGGAGGAGTACCAACATAAAAGTCAAATGCCACACAAAAAGGTAAAAGGGACAACTCCCGATATGGTGTGAACACTAGGATCACCGTCAAGGTCATAAGGCAAAGACCGAGATGGACAAACATGAACGACTCTTCATATAACATAATTGTCCTCCGCATTCAAAAGAAACTAGAACCGACGAGACCAATAATCGAAAGGTCAACACTTAAAGGAATCACACTGGGGATTATCAAGTTGGTCACAGTTCAAGTAAGACTTAACTGATATCTTACCAGCCAATAGAGAAAAGAATCATGCTCGCAACTTCAGGAACATCGCCACTTCAACAAGCCAAGGTATGGCTATCAAAAGCGTCGCACAAGTTATCAAGCAAGAATCGAGCGAAAGAATCTACAACCACACAACACCACAGAACGGAACACTACTGCTTAGAGTTATTGCTGAACTAAACATTTGTCCAAGGGAGCATAGTCGCGCTAAGGCATGGCCTGACAGAGATGTAACCGTGCCAACGCCTAGCCGAGCACAACGAAACGTCGTAGAACACAAAAACGGAACTTGCCGTCGCCTGCTGCGCCGAGCACTAGAAGTGCCGCACTGACAGTACGATGCCACGCAAGAACTGATTATAAGACAACAAACGGGCGCGGTAATACGAGATAGGAACTCAACTGGTCGATAAGGAGAAACTAGCGCCGGTGATTTTTAATGCATGAGACATGCTACCGAGCAAAATGGGAAGCCGAACAAAGGAAACCTTTCCAAGGCACTAGAACACAAATCACAACTGGTCGAAACCATCGACGGGGTCCAAGTGGACACTAGAAGAGCAGAAAACTTTCACAAACACCTGGTCGCCACGCAGGCAACAAATCCACGCATTGACTAATGAACATTCACATCGAACTAGTACAATCAATCGGCTCTAAACTAACGCAAGACAAGCATCTAAACGGGAACGATACTTCACGATTGCACTCACACTCCCATACTAAAGAATAATGGCGTAGGAAACTCCATGATTTCGAAAGAACATATGCAAATCACGCTTGCGATGATAAAAATGACCGGTAGGTAATACCCCTTAAAGGGAAAACACTAGGAAAACCCCACAACGTCGTAAGAGTCTCGATAGATGGACAACGAAGCATAAGTTTCCTAAGGATCGAAAGAACGATCTCACCACGATTTCTCGAATTGCACCACTATAGATCACCAATGGAGCTGTACCAACTCGAAAAGCTCAGCGAAGTACCACTACTTGCGAACAAGGACCAGGATCTCTCAAAGTTCTACCATCACGAGTTAAAGAGATCCGAATTCCACTAAGAAGTGACGAAGCAAAGGGGAAAACCACAATTTCACCCTAAACATTTCTAAAAAGCTCAACATATTGCCGGACACGAACTCAACTCTAGCAATCATAGAGGAGACCACAATTACACGGCAACCACAGAGAATGCATCGAAGATGCCAGGAGTAAGGGTACCACACACTCAACGGTGGAATGGAAACCGAACTTACCATCAGGATCAACACTCAACCTTCAGAGGACGGAGAAACTCGACGTCAGTGAAAGAAGACAGAACTAACAAAACAATCTCTCAAAACAGAAGACCAGAAGCAAGGGTGCATCACAAGCACACAAACGGAATAGAAGCACGTCGTAATGACCAAGAGAACCCAAGGAGACTAGGTGTCTTCCCACGGTTCCAAGGTATTCGAACCGAAAACTCTAATACCAAGTTGTCACGTCCCGGATTTTCAAACCATTTTTTTGAAACCATTTAAATAATGCAGGGGAGATCACTACTTGTCGTATCAATACATTCTGTCCATTTTCTCATTACATTGTACAAGATACGAGATACAAGCGGAAGGTAAAACAATGCCAAACGGCTACAACTGAAGTACAGAAAGTCAAGTACAAGTGCAACTGAACAGAAACAGAAACTACAGTACAAGAGTAAAAGTACTACCAACAACAAATACTGAACAAAGCTCAGCTGAAGCTGAGGAGAAGGCTGCAAGCTGCACCTGGAACTGCCCTGCCTAACTCAAGAAAATCCAGCAACTGACTCTACTCCAAGATCAGCTAGTCCTGCAACACAGACTAGAAAAGGAGAAGAAAGAGGGTCTGAGCATACCACGGCTCAGTGACGGTAACAACTAAAGACTACAAGGCATGCACAAGATCGTACAACCCTAAGTGTAAGCCCAAGTAACAGTAAAGCCAACAGTGAGATGAACACACGCAGTAGTGACTAATAATCTCTTCAATAGACAATACCAATATGTGACCCCTATCATAAATATCGTTCTGGAGAAACCATTCTATTATAACCAACACCCGAAAACTCTACCAAACACTGCCAGAAGGATACCGTGAATCCCCACCAATCTAACCGATTCATTTCCCTTGATAAGTACGAATATTATGGATTTGGTGTTGATTTATTTTGGACGGATATTGGAACTGCATAGTACTTTTTTCATGGGAGTCCCATCAGAAGTCCACTCCCTATGTCATTCGTTCGCATCACAAGTGTCCATTGGAACCCCGTCATAAGTCCGTTCCAAACGTTATCCAATCACATCGTAAGTGTCCCTTGGAACCCCATCAGAAGTCTGTTTCAAGTGTGTCAAGTAACCTCGATAAAGGGAAGAGGATAGTAGTTGGCCGACTAACTAACCCAATTCCTACCTTCTTTCTTCAAGTAACGTTGGGAGGGCTCAAGTTACCCCCATTGTGCACAATGTCGTGGATGGCGCGACCATCCCGGGAATCCCATCAGAAGTCCATTCTCGTATCCAGATCACAATAACTCTATCGGAAAATCCCTAGCCAAAGCTAGTAAGTCACATCGTCGCGTCGTTCGTCATGTCAAAGTAGTTTAATGGGCAATACCGCGGGATAGGGCAAACCCTCCTAACCCGGATGGATACCATCTCAAATCAGCACCCTGTGGCATGTAACCTCCCAGTCCAGTGAGTTGCCCAAAGGCATGTCAAAAAGTATAAGGGTTGGGGCAAAGACCTCCCATACCCGAGATGGATCCTCGTATGCCAGCAAATGTCATGTATCAATGTTCCATTTGATTATGTTCGAGTGTAAGATTTTGGGATTGTCCAAGGGTGGTCCTCGTAGGATCCATCCCCGCATTGGTTGTGTATTGCGTCCATTTCATTCGTGTCATATTTGGGTGAAACCAACATCATTACCATTATTCCGATAAGGCAAGCCCAAGGCTAGATCAAGTTCCCGAAGGTTCCCGCGCCCTTACCAAGGAAGGTCACCCAAACCACAAGACCACCGCAATGACAACTATAACCGTACCAAGGTGAGACACCACGTTATATTTCACAAGTTCCTTATTTTATTATCCTCATCCCAAGTCGACACACAATAACCATTCCCTTCTTACCACTTAAACCATCTAAATATCCACAAGTAATCTCAATCCTATCATATTTCCTCAAGCATCACAATTAACACCCCATTTTGCCATACGACCCATTCCATTATCTACAAAATCCCAATTCACATTGATTGTTCATAAAGTGCCCAAATCACATTACGCTTCACAAAAATCCCAACTCTAGTTCATTTCAACACAACGCCCCCAAATTTAAATCCCACAAGTCTCTCTATACCTCAAGACACAATTTAACACAATCTCATCCCTACTTACACAACTCTATCTTGTTTAGGCATTTTAACAAACACATGGCGCCCAAGAATTTCCAAGGTGCCTA
>NMUG010005792.1:0-12931 GCA_002855965.1 Monotropa hypopitys | reverse complement strand
GAAATTTTAAAAAGTTCAGATACGATGACGCTAAACACCCAAAAAAATTGAATTCCTTCTTTAGTAAACTTTTTGGCACTTTTAGTCACATTTTTTTACTTTTTAGTTTTCTTTCATCAAAATGAATAATTAAGTAAAAAATGACCCGAATTTAATAAAAATTAATATAAATTAGCTAATAAGACTGTTATTTTGCAAAAAAATTAGCCAAACTAGCTAATGATTTTTAGCTTCACTGTTAGGAGTATTTGTTAAAACCAAAAGATCAATAAAATGAAACACATCCGAAACTTGGCACTATAGTCCAAAACTTACCATAAAATGTTCATAAGTCCCCCATCCATCCACCCACTATATACATTAATTCGAGTCTTTCGTCAATCAATTAAAAATTCTTTCAATTTTCACCACATCATCGTCCTATCAATCAAGAGTTAATCAGTTTTTGAGGCCAAGGAAGTGGGGTGCACCCGTGGTTTGCAGCCACTGTTGTGCTTGAATAAACGCACCAGCCGTATACGTAAGAGCTTCGTTACGGTTCGTGATCACCTTAAACCCCTTCCAATTCACCCTCTTAGCGGTACTGGCACCCGGGCCTCGGTTCGCGTACTCCGCGAAGAAGCAGGTATTCAGAGCAAAATCACGGTCCCACGGCATCCACCCCGCTGGCTGGATGAGATCCCCAAGTGTAGACTCCATAATCACAGCCCTGGAGTATGCCTTCCACGGGCGACCTAAGAATGTTGG
This sequence comes from Monotropa hypopitys, assembly GCA_002855965.1. Taxonomy (NCBI): domain Eukaryota; kingdom Viridiplantae; phylum Streptophyta; class Magnoliopsida; order Ericales; family Ericaceae; genus Monotropa; species Monotropa hypopitys. Next base: position 12,184 of record NMUG010005792.1, on the reverse strand, counting down.
GATTTTGAACCTGAGAGGGAAGAGCTTGTCCTCGGGGACGATTCGGCAGTTTTGGATGACAATGCCGGTGGTTTCTTTGGAGCTTGATCTTCCGTGAGCGGTTACGGTGTTCTGTTGGCCGTCCAGTGGCTTCCTTATGATGATGAGGGAGTTTTGGATGACGGTGGAGCCGTCTCCGAAGATGAAGTCCACAGTGCCGGAGATGACGCAATTGCGGTAGAAGTGGCGGTGAGTTTGGGCGTATAATGTGTCTTGGTACCCGTCCATTCTGCAGTTGTAGAAGGCGGCCTTGTCAGACTGGACTCGGAGAGCTACAGCTTGATGTCCTTGTGGCCCAGCTGTGTTTTGAAATCCCATCGCCTTCGCTATAAACCCATCTCCAATTGCGCCTGCAACAAGGATATCACAAAGGTCGTGAAATCAAATGCAATCAACATTCTTGCATCCATTACTAAATGTCTACGTACAATCAATTACAAGGTTTCAAATAGCGGTAACGGTATTGAAATTATTAAAAGACATCTAGCGAGATAACGAATAGTGGTGGTGATTTTTTAAAATCCCAATTCGCCAAAAAAACATATTTAGAAGCGACTGTAACAGCCATGAATCTGGCACTAGATCAGATATTAATCGATATGTTTGGGAAAACGAACAATGTTGAAGACGTTTTTATTTCGAGTGAAAAGTTAAAAAGGAGAATGACTGACTGAAGGAAGCAGTCCTGAAGGTAGGGACTCCAGCTACGTTGTTTTTATGTCCAGTGATCATTGTCTTCCTGGGTCCATCTCCATACATGAAGACGTTGGTTTGGTCTTTGGTAACAGTTATGTATTCATCGTAGATCCCTGCCTTGATGTAGATAACGAATCTCCCTTTGTTGTTCTTGGGATAAGCTGCAAGAGCTGCGGCAATGGTTTTATACTGTCCGCTCCCGTCCTTGGCTACCACTGCATTAGGTTTTATGGTGGTTGCCTGCCCTAGCAGCTTCCTGTCTGCTCCCGATAGCCAAGTTGGGAACTGATCATCTTGTTGATCAGTCACCACTTCATCGTCAGATGATGTGGCCTCCAGAAGGCGGCGTTGCTGAGAGGTAGCAGTAGCAGTACTAGTCGTGTTCAGGAATGGAATATTGAATGCAGCTAGAATTTGAGAAATCGACGAAACGATGGATAAGGCATTCTCGGTGAGTTGAGTGGCATTAAGAAGCCCGTTCGACATTGCAGTCTGCAGATCTTTTTGAGTGATTCCGTCGACACATGTTTGCTGGTAAGAAACCACGGCACTTAACCAATTCATCAGGTCGGCTTCTCTATCTTTCATGGTGTGCAGGTCACTATCACCCACGGACGAAAAAGACGCTTGGAGCTCATCAACAGCATATTGCAAAAGCTCCTTGCAATCCTCCATAGCCATCTTGTTGTAAGAGTCTTTAGCTGCATTCCCAATTGATGAAGAGTTTGCTAATGCGATTTTCACTGCTTCCGCAGTGTATTGGATGGCAGCCTGGATCATGTCCTTAGGAGTGGCGCTTTGGTTGTTTGCGACCGAGCTAAGGCTGTCAACACATGCTTGCTTGTAGTCAGTTGGGCTACAAATTGTAGAAATTGACTTCGAGGTTGTTGACAAAGGGTCACGGCCATTCGAACTCGATGATGACTTGTTTTGGGTTACATTAACAATGACACCAATGCAGACAGCTACCACAAGGATACCGGAGACACCTACTATCATAAACTTGCCTCCTTTCATCCTCTCAAGAATGTGTTTTTATCTTTACTTAATTATTTTATGTACTAAAAATGATGGGTTTTTGAAACTGTTAATGATATTGCACACAGTTTCTCATGGAGCTGGGATGCAGATAGAGAGAATCCATTTAGCTCAAAATGAAACCAGATGGTCTTATAGACATGGGGTGTCCTAAATTTTGTGAAAGGAAGTCCTTGATTATAGGAATGAGCGTTAGAGTTTTGGGGTTAATTGATCCTTTTGAATAGAAGTTAGTTATTCCGGTTGTGTGGCTTAGGACAAATAATACTCCAAGAACAATGAAGGGTTGACAGAGAGTTGAACAATCAATGACTGTTATGGCTTAATTGGAATTCCTTCATCATAGAGGTTGAAAAAGAAGTACTACTTGATTTTGGTGGATGAAAATGAAGTCTGTCCTTGTCCCACTTTTCTCTCCTAACCGATAGTCCTTCAATCTTTGTACCAGGATAAGATTATAGACATCAAACTGGAGCCTAAAGAAAAGAAACTGAAAGAAAACCATGAGGTCTCATATAGAAGTCTTAAAAATAAAAAGGAAAAAATCAGTAATAAATTTCTTCTATAAAGAAGGAAACATAAGTCAAATTCAAGTTGACTCAATTAGCATGCATGTTGTGCGTGAAAAAAAACTGATATACCTAGATTGAACTTCTTTGTAACATTCGTGAATCGTTCGCAATAGGTGACTTGTATGAATGCAATGGCGATACAATTTTGTACACAGAATAGATAATTTAGAGCTCAAAGGTGATTTGTATAAATGTAACACTTGTAGGAGTGAAGTCTTGTGCTTTCCTTGAACCTTTGGAATGTGTTTATAGCCTCCAATAGCCTATTAGCTAGTTGATGACATTGTGATAATTTTCTGGAACATCCCTCTAATTATTTTTTATATTTTGGCTTGACCAGTAGGGAACCGGTATGCTGGCCGGTATACCTAGCAGTATACTAGTTAAATTGCTCTTGGGAATTTAGCTCGGAAGCAAAAATTAAGGGAATCGGTACGTGAATCGATATACCGAGCAGTATTGTAATGACCCAGGTTTTCATATTTCGGTATTTCCCATTTTCTCGGGCATTTCGATGGATTTTTTCTATTAATTCCATGATTGATTTAGGATTTGGTTGATGTTCAGGTCATCCCGGGATTTAAATAATTGACTTGGCGAGATTTGGGAACATTCGGGATGAGTTTGAGAAGGTTTGAGTATGTTCGGGTGTGTTTCGGTGGATTGATGTCTGATCACATACACATGTCCCTTTATCTGTCATATATCGATATCTGTATAGCTTGTCATTCCCATTGCAAAGTCCATGCACTACTTAGAAAAATTCCATATCCATTCATCCTCTATATCGATATGCTGACAAAGGCTTGCATATCGATATGCACCTTAGTGCACATCGATATAGTCAAGCATTGTTCGCCATTGATCTTCTGCATACTGATATGTGTTCCTGCACATATCGATATGCGTTCAGTCTAGTCCCATTTTGATAGGGCCCCAGAGAACACATATCGATATATGTGTGTATATATCGATTGACCGTATATTGATATATGGTCTTGTGCATATCGACATATGAGTCCATTGTTTGTCTGCCTAGCCTTTCCACAGGCCACAAATATCGATATGTGTGGTGAATATATATCGGTATGTGTCATTTTTAGGGATTTTCGAGGAATGTTCTAGAAAGATATATATATATACTCATTAAAATTGATTTTTACACATTTACATGCACATTTTCTCTCTCTACTCACCCAGCATCTCCCTCTCATCCATCCCTTTCTCTCTCTCCATCTCCCAATCTTCTCTCTTCAATCTCATGCAAATCAAAGGGAATTCGGTGAATCTACCTTCACAAACATTGCTCCAGCCTCACGATCTACACATCTACGTGCATATCTCGGGCCGTTGTTAGAGACCCTCATCTAGGACTCAGTTCTCCTTCACCCTAAGGTAGAGATTTCTAAATTAAGTATTTATATGCTTGTTCTTCTCCTTCTCTCTATATATTTCGAGCATCAAAATGGATTTGTGTGTATGAAAGGTTCCTAGGTTCATCTCTTCAAATCTCTTGGACTACTTTATGTATTTGTTTGTGTCAAGTGTCTCGTCAACCTCTATTTCACATTCCCACTTTCGATTTCAAAAAGCCCCAATTTATTGAAAACCATCACTTTGCTCTTATCCTATAAATTTGGGGGAAATATGTTTAAGGTCTATCTATAGTTAAATTGATTTCAAACATGGATTTAGTATCTTAGACTATGTCATTAAAATCCTTTATTGAATGGGTTGTGTTTAAATCACATATTGAGTTTGAACAAATGGTCTAAATTTAATAATAATATTGGATGGTATGTGAACGATTTGGGTTGGCTATTATAGCGGGAATTTCATTCCTTGAGTGGATACGCACTCACGACATTGCACAACGGGGTTTTGCACTGGACCTTTACAATGGGTCAGGGAATAAGAGGAAATTTGCGCAGGTAGTTAGTTGACGGGCTTCTACTGCAGAACTTAGTTGAAACTCAATAAGCCACTCTAAAATGTAGTAACATATAAAATCGAAAACTCCTTAAATTCGTTTAGGTTTTTGTTGGACTCACTTGAACTCATCAAGGTGAAGGAACTTGGATCATCAATCTAAAGTTAGAGTGAAATCAATATTTGGAAAGACTTGTCTAAGTTCAAATCAATTGACCTTCATATATGCATCATATTTTTAATACACTGACACTCACCCACGGCAATCACATAAATCTTAGTATTTGGATTTCTCTAATAGGCTTTGCCTAACCCTATATTTTTGGTACCGAGCTTCAAGCTTGATTGGACTCGGCATTCCAAGATTTATAGAGTGTATTGGAGTGAGTATTATTTTTGGTAGCTTGATAGTTCTCTCTGTTAGTATTTTTAGTTGGCATTTTTCCGGAACGTATGTTTTTATTTTCTCTTATTTAATGGTTGGGGTAGATTTAGGTTAGTTGCTCCACTCCTTGCATCAAACAAGAATGAAAGCATTTATGCGTCAAACAAGAATGAAAGCATTTATGCGTCAAACAAACAATCCAGAAGCATCAAATAAGTAAACCGCTCGAGCGTGGTTCAAACCACTCGAGCAAAGTCAACAGACATGCAACCATCATTTTTTGGTAGAGCATTGCTAATTTCCGGCAGAAGAGATCTTGTTTTTCGGTAGAGCAAGGCTTATTTCCACAAAACCCATTGAGAAAACCATTGAGTATAGTTGTTCATATTTCCGGTAGAGGCCTTAGTGCACAACATTGCAAATTTCCAGTAGAGCACACAGTACACAACAGAAGAAGAACCAGCTGGTGTCGAGCAAGATCGAGCGATTTAGGCACGCTCGAGCAGATCAAGTTGCTCGAGCGACATTAAGCCCGCTCGAGCAGAAGGGGCAGTTGTGCAATTGTTTGCATAGGGTTTCCTTTGCTTTCATTTCCAAATCGTTTTCAATCTCAGTTTTCTAAAACGAGTCTATCGATTGTTTCCTTCTGAGAATCAAATCACCGCCTATATACAGCAGCGATGGAAGGGGGATTTCATCTATCTCAAAAAGTCAAGAGAGGGGTGCAAGCAGAGCATGGCATTCCGGGGAAAGCAGTACATGTATTCCCGGGAGAAGGCAGATGAAGAGACAATCCAGGAGTAGCCGAGGAGAACATTCCTGGGAATGCGTATTACAATTCCCGGGAGAGTAATGCAAGAAGAAAAGGTTAAGAAGCAATTTCCGGAAATAGCGAGGTAAAGTTCCGGAAGAACAGAGAAGAGTGGAAGACCAAGCAGTGAACTCCCAGTAACTCATAATGTACATTTCCGGGAATTGGTGGTCTGGATATTACGCGCGGGAGGAAAATATAAAAGGTAAAAGTTGAGGGATTTGTTTGCAATTTGAAGGAGATAAATTAGGGCAGGTATAAAAAGGAAAAGATTCAGTTTCAAGAGGAGGAGATAACAAATTCAGTTTAGATAGATAGAAAGTAGTTTTAGGGAATTTTATCTTCTCTCTCTCTAAGTTTTTCCTGGTTTTGGATTGTTGCTCTTGGATTTCAGTTTTATTTTTCTTGCATTAGATAATCGAATTCCTTCTATAGTTGAACTCTAATTTCAATTGTTGTTAATTTTTCCTTGAATTCAAGTACTATTTCATTTAATTTCGTTTAAGAATGGGTTTGATGAATTTTGATTGTTCTTCAGTAGAATTAGAATCTCTGAGTAGCTAAATTTCACAGGATCTAATTCAATGATCTGAGATAATGTAATTGCAATCTCTCTCTCTCAATTCTGGAAATCTGTGTATCATGAATGTGAGAATTGATTTTGTGTATTTTAGAAATCCTTTGATGACTGAATTTTAGGTTTGATACGTTGTAGACAGTCTCCAAACTGGCACATCGTATGCTTACTCGAATTTAATTCCTCTATGGAAAATAGTGTTCATCACAGATCAATTCCTCATTCTATCTTCTGATTTAAATTGGAATTCACGTTTATCTTCAGTAATCATTCTAATGTTAGGTGAATGATTATGTGACATTGCTAGAGAGAGAGAGTATGTGGTTGCATTACCAATGATCTGAGAATTAGATCATATTTTCCTTAATTGCCTTTTCATTGCAATTTGTTTTTTTTTGTTTGACTGAATTAAATCTCAATCCAGAAGTCTGGATATCCAATTCATCCGAATTTCCTTTCTCTTACAATTCACTCATAAGCACTGTTTTAAAAGCAAAATTGAAATCTCTCAAGTCCTTGAGGAAATGACCTGGTTACTTACCAGAACTATAATGCTTGACTGATAATCCTTTTTAATCAATTTCACTTACGCTTGGGTGTGTTGATTGAATCTCTAATTGGAGCCTCATTCCATTGAACTGATTGATTCTATAAGTAATTGAGTTTTTAATTGTTTCCACATTTGGAAGCCAAGCAGGACCCCTTAGTCTTGGGTTTCTTTCCTCGTCATATGATTCGGATGATAACGAGATGTTTCGGTAGGTCCTCGAATCACTAGTTTGATCGTTAGAGACGTTCATGGCTTTGTGGAAGGCCACGACGTGGCCTTAGGATGCTTATTCAATGTTCGGGACATATTGGAAATGTCCGGGGTTGCATTTGGAAGGTGTGGGATAAGTTTGAAGTCATTCCAGCCATTTTCTGGGAGGCTCGTCCGGACGACGGGTTGGTCCCATCCAGACGAAGGTTGCAGAATGTGGGGTTTTGCTCCAGGAGGCTTCGTTCGGACCATGGTGATGTTCGTCCGGACGATGGTAGGTCTTTGTCCGGACGACGGGGGTCTCATCCAGATGACAGTTATAGTTTGGCGGTTTTAAGTTGCGGGTCCAGCTTATTTTCGGCCCACTCCTCATTTCTCTCAACCCTCTCCTGCGAAATTTCTCCCTCTCTCACTGTAAATCCCTAAAACCTCTCCCTTCTCTCTCAAATCCACCCAAATCCATCAATCACTCAAAGAAATCACCTTCACAAAGGTTGTAGAGCGTGATGAGGGCTTCACGATGACGTGCATGGATCGTAGTCGTGTGAAGGATCTCTCTCCGGTGGATTTCAAACCTTGGCTCATTCTTGGATCTTTGAAGAAAACCTCTTCCATTAACGTTGTCAAGTTCGAGGAGATCTATGCGGTGGTGGTTTTGGATCGCGGCGGTGCAGAGGACATTTTCCGGCGACTTCTCTAGCGATGCTCCGGTGGGTAAATTCTTAACTCCTATCGAGTATGTGTGTGTTTACGTAGGGTCGATTAAATGACCATAGTTTGTGTGGATTGCATTTCACAACCTAGGGTTTTATTATAGTGGATTTGAGCGGTGATCTTGTGCCCGCTAGGTGTTCGATGTAATGCCCGAGTGGCTCGTGAGTCCAATTGATAGGGCCCTAGGATTGTATTATGATCAATTGAGTCTAAACATCACTCGGGATTAATATGAGCATCACGTATTCGATGAAATCCCCGTGAGAGGGATGACTTGTGTTTTGGTGACTTGTATGATTGATTGGTGGCCATTGGAGTTTAGGGTCGCCAAGTGTTCAATAAAATACCCGTGTGAACCTTGGATCGTGTTTGGGGTTAGTGTGACACTTGAATTGTCATAGGTCCTATATGTGGAACGATTGGATACGTTGAGTTTTGAGAATTACGATAGGGTCCTTGGAACTTAAGAGACACCATGTGTGTGATGGTATTGCCAATTGGGCATTGAATGGGATTCGAGTGTCTAAGTCCCCTTCCTTCATGTTTTAGTAAGCGTAGGCTTTCCATAGCCCCGTGGTGATAGAATGTTGGGTTGAAGACAATTGGATGAGGTTGACTTATCGTGATAGTTGTCTCCCTTGGACGTGCATAGGTTGAGTTAATGATTGAAGTGAATGTGGATTAATAGCCTTGGCTAGGCACGATGGTAATGATAAAAGGAAAGGAAATGGAAATATGAACTAAGTGGATTATATCTGAATCAAATTTTGGGTCGCACATTGGTTATGTTGCGAATCATTAAGTTATGAACTTTGGTAATGACTCGCCTAACGAATTGACGAGCCCAATGATGTGGGAAGCAAACTTGGCTAGGGATTCCCGGGCACGACGATAGTGATATAGGAAGTAACCTTGGCTAGGGATTCCCGGTTATAAAATGAACATTCTAATGGAATACCTTGGCTAGGATTCCAGCAATACTTTATAAGATGGAATACCTTGGCTAGGATTTCGGCGATACTTTATAAGATGAAATACCTTGGCTAGGATTTCGGCGATACTTTATAAGATGGAATACCTTGGCTAGGATTCCGGCAATACTTTATAAGATGGAATACCTTGGCTAGGATTCTGGTGATACTTTTTAAGATGGAATACCTTGGCTAGGATTCCGGCACTATATCTCTTGTGGAACAAATGAAAGAAAGAGCAACTCACGCTCATTATACCCAAATATGAAGTGAAATAACATATGCATACATATGTGGACATTTGGTCTAGTTTCCCTTTGGATAGTCTCGTTTATGTTGACTAGTTGGAGTCACATTATGGAGAACGAATATGGCATATGGATCCGATACGAAATAGTAGCGGTAGTTAGCAAATTCTGTGAGATAAGCTAGTGTTGGATATCTTAGCTTTGCCTTGGTTCAGGAGCCTTAGTTGATCTTTGGAGTTGCTCGAACTTAGTGGTAAGGTTGGTTGAGTCGAGATTAGAGGTTCTACGGTTGGACTTGGAATGTCGTACCCGTTCTACTCGTTTGACGTTGCGGTCTTGGTTAGACACACTTGGTTGGCGATACGCCTATATCACTGTTGCCTTGAGTTAGGTTTATACTATGTGCACTTTAGTTTCTTTACTGTTCCTGTACGTTTACTTGTAGACACGTAGGCACGCACCGCATGTGCATGCTTGATAGTAGTTAGGGGTTTTCTCACTGAGTCGTGGTTTGCTCAGACCCTCTTTCTTTTCCTTTTCTAGTCTGTGTTGCAGGGCTAGACGGGCTTAATGACTTGGAGTTGGAGTCTGTGGTGACCGGACCTATACCCTGAGAGATCGGACTCATTATTAAGCATCGACCAATCCTTTAAGCCATAAGGATCCTCTGGCATCCCTGACCCGTCATAACTACGGACCTTTGGTAGAAAAATGAACCAATAAAACCACTCCAGCGAGGGGGGGTTCGTTGTGTCACTGGCCGCTAACCTCCAGTTACCAATCCGGTTGGAAGATCACCAATAATATCCTTATAGCAAGGGTCCCGCTCCCGAGCCAACCGGCCCTATGGCGGAGGCTCAACCCTCCGGCACTGCATCGGGCACCCGCACCGGGCCCTCATCCGTATAACTGACCTGGCCCACTAAGGAGCCCACAACGTGTGTCCCATACATCATTCTTGAGCCCCAAGCCAACATTCTCCTATAAATACCCCCTAGGGGGTATTGTTCATGGGATCGGATCCCCGACCACTACCATCCGGCCTCACCGCATTTGCTTTTTCATTTTCCACCAAAAGAGACTAACTTAAGCATCGGAGTCCCCGTTGGTCACGACCGACCGGCGGACACTAACCCCTTTTTTGCAGGAGCCAAGCAGGGGGATCTGTTTATTGCTTGCAGGGACCACGCGAGCCTTTAGTTCACAGACCGACAGCCAGTTTCCAGAGAACCAACAATCAAGGAAGCATCAGGCAGAAACCCGACCACCACAATTGGCATTCACGGTGGGACGTAGCTAACCCCTGCCTTGGTGGAAACCTAATATCTACCACATTCCAGACTTTCGAGCTTCCCCTCATGGACGACGCGGACGCCACACCGATGAACCAGGATTCCACACTCCCCCTTGGTCCCCCCTCTCCGCAGCAGCAGCACGTCTCCCTGGGTCTCTTTGCCTCCCCCTTCGGACTGACACCGGAGCTCGGGTCAGCCTATGCAGCAGCCATGGATCGGATGCTAAAGGAGAGGGATGCAAAAATTGCGCAGCTCTGGGACCAGGTAACCAGGCTGGCTGGCGTTGTGGACTCAGCCTCGCGATCTTGGGGGCAGCGGCGACACCAGCACCGATCAAAGTAAGACAGGCAGCGCAAAGGGAAGGGAGTAGTCGAAGGGTATGAGCGTCAGACTATCCAACCAGAGGATGACGGGCGGCACCCTAGATGCCACGAATCCCATTCTAGCGGACGATCTTTAGGGATATCATCCGTCCCGCTGTACATGTATGAAGGAGGGGAATTCATTGAGGTCTCCCCGCGCGACCTCCGTGACTTCCAACTAGAACCAGAGGACTCCGGCCATCAAAAGGAGAAACACCACCATTATCGGAAGGAAAGGCACTGGCATCGCTCTCCGGCTTCGGACGATGATATAAGGGAGCATCGGCGCCATCGAGGGGACCACCATACCGATCGACCCACTGGGCAGTCCCTTCAGTCTGTCGATGCTCGCTTAGAGCAGCTCAGCCTTTCTCCCTTCTCTCGGACCATCGATTCGGCCGCCATCCCTCCTAGCTTTAGTCTGCCAAAGTTTATCAGGTATGATCCGAAGACTGATGCCTACACCTACCTCATCTATTTATGGCAGATCATGGCACTCTACTCTTCGAGCGACGCCGTCCTATGCAAAGTATTCCCCACAAGCCTCGACACTCAAGGCTCGCTCTGGTTCAACAAGCTCTCACCCCGGTCCATCCGGAGCATCAGGGATCTGGAGAGGGCCTTCCTTGCCCGCTTCGTCACCAACGGCAAGTAGAGGAAAGAGGTCGACTCTTTGATCAGCCTCAGGAAATGACCAGACGAGACTCTCTGGCAATACGCCGATCGCTATTGGGAGCTGTAAATGACATCTAAAATTACGACTAGGGGGTCACCACATCTTCTTTCAAGCTGGGCCTAGAGTCCGAGAGTCCCATGCTCCAGGAGCTCATGCTCCATCCTATGGAGAATATGGACGACCTTATGTAGATGATTGACAAGTTTTGCCAGCTAGAGGACCTCTTGGAAGAGCGAGCTTCCATACAACCCCCTCAGGCACAGCCTGCCCCCGCCCAGCATAATCGAAGGCATGTCAATATTGTGAAAATAGGAGAGAGAAAGGCTCCAAAACCGAAGGACTATATGGTGGAAACAATAGTTTTCACGGAGCCAATCTATATTGTCCTCCGGCTGATAAGGGATGAGCCATTCTACAGAGAGTTGGATCACAAGATCGGGGACAGGCATCCCAACGCGAAGGCCTACTACACCTACCATCGGGAAAGAGGCCACTTCACAACGACCTGCCTCCCTTTCAAAGCCTATCTAGAGCATCTGGTCCGGCAAGGTCACCTTGACAAGTGGATTGACTGGCGCAGGACTCCGACTGCCAGACCCAATGCCGCCCAAGCACTTCAGGCCGAGGAAAATTTCCCCGTCATCCCATGACCTGCTCCATAATCTGGCAGTTTACTGAATCATCGAATAATTTCTCCTATCCTCGATCCTGTGAATTTTTAACTTTTATGAATGAAATGCGTTCGTACCTTCGTCATGTGACTTTCATTTCCCTTCCAAGTATAAAGACGGTGGCTCCGGCAGGCGCGAGCCTCGACTTGGTTATAACCTGCCGACCACCCTATGGCTCTAGACAGTTCATCCATCCATATGGCTCCGGCAGGCGTGAGCTTCAGCTTGGTTATAACCTGATCGTCCATCTCATGGCTCCAGTGGGCGCGAGCTTCGGCTTGGTTATAACTCGACCGTCCATCCTATGGCTCTAGATTGTCTATCCATCTCTCAAGACCGACCGTCTGGCTTGGCCGAGTCGCTGCAATGAAGATGGTGGCTTTAGCAGGCGCGAGCTTCGGCTTGGTTATAACCTGCCGACCACCCTATGGCTCTGGACA
>NMUG010005791.1:0-12933 GCA_002855965.1 Monotropa hypopitys | reverse complement strand
CATCATCCTCAACAACGCCCTGGTTAGGGTTCCGTCGTTGTGGTGGTGGCGGCGGCTGTTGTTGCTGTTGCTAGAGCTGGATCTGCATCGCAGCCACACTGGCGGCTAAGGTTTCCACCACCTGCTGTAGTCGATCAATCCTGTCATCTTCTCTAACCTCCTGGATCGGGCGGCATCTAGGCGGCATCGTTCCTCAAGGACTGAAACTGTGCTCTGATACCAACTGATGTAGGCGTCAATGGCGATTGACGTCGACAACCTTCTAAATGCTTGTTGATTCGAACAAATACCAAGCGAATAGGCAGCAATCCAACGTTGATCGAATGATACCGTGAGATTGGAAAGATAGAGGCAAACTGCGCTCTAGGGTTTTTTCATATAATCTGAAGTGTCCCCAAACGGAGGCATACAACACGCTTAAATATTGAAAGCATGAAAACCCTAATGGCCAAAAACAGTCTGGGCCAGAAATAGAAAACAAGCCCAAAACAGGCGGGCTGAAAATAAGAGAATGCTGTCAAAAACAAAAGGCTAAAAATAAAGCGTCCTAGAGGCCTGATTTTGAGGATCCAAATCAGGTCCAACATGGCATAGCAGTGGAAGGACGTGTGCAACTTTCCGTTAGCTTTCCAACGACATAAAATGGGCCTCAATCGGAGTTACGCAGCCCAAGTTGTGGCTGTTTTACCAACAGCACGTCCGTAGCGTCTGCCACGTGTCTCCAGATAGTCTTCTGCTCTGCTATCCGCATCACCGTTGAATACTCATTGTGGTCTCTGTTATCATATTCGTCATCACCATCGTTGTCCAATGCAAAACAGAAGAAAAATTACAAAGATTGTGAATGGCGACATCATAGAGGTTGGACAACTATGTATTCAATGTGAATGGTGATCTATGGTGATAAAAATTACTATATTTTTGCAACGTATATAGGAAATAGGAAAGTGTAACTCAAATCATTCTAGGTTCAATTTCTATGTCTATAACTTTGAAAAAGATTTGAACTTGAAGTATGTGCAATTTATTGGGTCGATAGTCTAGAAATTGCACTTGTTTCAAAAGAAGCTCCATAGGTAAAGAAACATGAGTTTTGCATACACATTTCAATTAGCTTCGATGAAAATTGATTATTCAAAAACAATGGTTAAGCATTTGGATCGTCCTCTCCAACTATCCATCCGTTTGAGGGTGAAAAGCAGTACTAAACTTCAAAGATGTACCAAGAGCCTACTGTAAACTTGCCCAAAACCTCGATGTAAATTTAGGGTCCCTATCACTGACAATCGACACTGGTGCTCCATGAAATCTAATAATCTCATCTATATAAATCCTAGCATACCGATCCGTAGAGAACGTAGTCCTCACCGGAAGAAAATAAGGGGATTTTTTCAATCGGTCCACCACGGCCCAAATAGAATCAAAGTTTCCCTTAGACTTAGGCAAACCCACAACGAAGTCCATTGTAACGTGCTCTCATTTCCATTCGAGTATTGGCAAGCTCTGAACTAATCCCCCCGGTCGTTGGTGTTCAATCTTCACCCTCTGACATGTAAGACATCTAGAAATATAATCGGCTATATCTCTCTTCAACCCTCTCCACCAATAATTCTCCCTCAAGTCACGATATATTTTTGTAGACCCCGAATGCATAGAAAATTGAGAACCATGACCCTCCTCAAGAATATTCTTTCTAAGTTCCACATCCTCTGGTACACAAACCCGATTTGCAAACATCAACATACCATCTCCACGAATACAAAACTCTAATTTCTCACCCAATAAAATTTGTTGTCGCATCTTTTCTAAGAATACATCATTCTTCTGACCCTCTCTAATCTGATCCATAAATAGTGGTCTCACCACAAGATTTGCCAAAAGAGCCTCATTCGAACCCAAGGACAAGTCAACACCCAAACTGCTCAATTCAGAAAAAATTTCAACTCTAGCACAAGTCAAACTTGATACTCTACTTACAACCTTCCTACTTAAAGCATCCGCCACTACATTTGCTTTTCTCGGGTGATAATGAATATTACAATCATAGTCTTTAATTAGTTCCATCCACCTACGTTGCCTCAAATTCAAATATTTTTAGGTAAATAGATATTGCAAGCTTTGGTGATCGGTAAAAAATTCACAAGTCACACCATATAAGTAATGCCTCCAAAGTTTTAATGCAAATACTACGACCGCTAATTCCAAGTCGTGTGTAGGATATTTTCTTTCATAATTTTTCAGTTGCCTCGAAGCATAAGCTATCACTCTCCCTCGCTGCATTAACACACAACCCAGACCACAATGCGACGCATCACTATAAATCACCAAATCATCAGTCCCCTCCGGAATAGTCAAAATAGGTGCCGAAACTAATTTCTCTTTCAAAACCCGAAAACTATTCTCGCACTCCTCCGACCATACAAATTTAACTCCCTTTCTAGTAAGCATAGTCAAAGGCATAGCAATAGACGAAAATTTCTCGATGAACCGCCTGTAATAACCCGTTAGTCCCAAGAAACTAGGAATTTCAGTCACGCAAATAGGTCTCTCCCAATTTACCACAGCCTCTATCTTTTTAGGGTCCACACAAATACCCTCACTAGAGATGACATAACCCAAAAAGACCACCCGATCAAGCCAAAACTCACATTTGTTAAATTTTCCATACAACTGCTTTTCTCTTAATTTTTGCCACACCAAACTCAAATGTTTTTCATGTTCGTCTATAGACCGCGAATACACCAAAATATCTTCAATGAATACTATAACAAAGGAATCCAAATAATACTAAAACATCCTATTCATCAAGTCCATAAATACCGCTGGTGCATTAGTCAACCCAAAAGGCATAACCATAAACTTATAGTGTCCATACCTAGTACAAAGGCCATTTTTGCAACATCACAGTCCCTAACTTTCAGTTGGTGATAACCGAACCTCAAATCAATTTTCGAAAACACCGAAGCTCCCTGAAGTTGGTCAAAAAGATCATCAATCCTAGGCAATTGGTGTTTGTTTCTCACGGTGACTTTGTTCAATTACCTATAGTCTATGCACATTCTCATCGAACCATCCTTCTTCTTCACAAATAGTACGGGTGCTCCCCAAGGAGACACACTAGGTTTAATGAATCCCTTATCAAGTAACTCTTTCAATTGCATTTTTAATTCATAGAGTTCGGCAGGTGCCATTCTATAAGGAGCAATATATATAGGACTAGTACCCGGAACCAACTCAATCATGAACTCCACTTCTCTAATTGGAACTATCCTCGGCAACTCTTCCGGAAAAACATCTTGAAAATCCCTCACAATAGGAATATCCTCAATATTCCTCTCCCCCTTCTCAGAATCAATCACATAAGCTAAGAACCCTTCACAACTATTATTCAACAAAGACATAGCCTTCAAGGACGAGATGACACACCTAGGCATTTCAACACTATCACCACAAATTTTTAAACTAGTTTTCCCCGGGATGCGAAATAACACTTCCTTACTGACACAATTGATAATGGCAAAATGAGTGGCTAAGAAATCCATCTCCAAAATCACATCCAAATCTGTCATGTCTAGTGGGATCAAATCTGACAATAAAGGCTCGTTACCCACCCAAATTTCACAACCCGGATAATATGACTCAAGTTTTACCATGTTACCTATTGGTGTCGACACAAGCAAAGTGTGGCCTATCGGTGACAAAAATCTATCCATGCGTGAACCAAAAGCAGTAGCTACAAAGGAGTGTGTGGCACCAGAATCTATCAAAAATTGTGCATATAAAGTAGATACACGAATCATACCTGTCACCATGTCCGGATTTGATTGAGCCGCTTGTCGATCTAGAGCAAATACCCTGCCATGAGAAGGCTGACCCATAGTTTCCTTGTTAGCACCCTCGGCCACACTCCCCACTGAAACAACCGATAACTGAGTCTGTTGTTGAATGCATTGCATATCCTTATGACCCATTCCCCCACACTTGAAACATTTCAGCCCGTTGTTCCCCGATGCACAATCTCTAGATATATGATCCAATGACTCACATTTAAAACACTACCTGGAAAAACCTCTACCACTAGATCCCGACTATTGATTTATACTCCTCTCTTGGTTTTCACTCCAACCACTCCCTTGGTTTCTATTTCCTCCACCACTCCTCCCTTTGTCAAACCTTAATTTTGAATCACTACTCTTGAAATTGTTCCCTCCAGATTTTCCACTATTCTCCAATCTCGCCTTTTTAAACGACTCTCTATTTTCTCGATAATCCTAAATATCTTTCCACATCCTCGTCGCCATGTCCACAAGATCTGAATAATCCATCTCTCTAAAAGATAGCAACCTCGAATCAACTCCCAGTGCCAAACCCAACCTGAAATTCCTACACTTCAAATCCTCTGTACTCACCATGTACGGTACATACCGAGACAATGTAGTAAATTTTGCCTCATATTCACTCACCAACATACTCCCTTGCTTCAAATTTGAGAAAGCAGCCTCCTACCCAAAACAGAAACTGTCGGGATAAAACTTATTGTTAAATCCCTGGATAAACCTATCACAAGTGATAGCCGTGGGTGCAGCCAGCTCCGCTCCAAGTGCCGGTGTCACCTCTTGCCTTTTGAAGGCATTCCACCAATTTCTAGCCTCGCCTCTAAAAAGAAAGGTCGCCAGTATCACCCTCTGATCTCCCTCAACTTCCATAGTGTCTAACACCAACTCTACTTCCTTCAACCACTCCTCAACCACTTTAGGGTTATTAGACCCCTCGAACACTGTACTACACAACCGTTTGAATCTCTCTAAAAGATATGTACCCATATCTCTCTCCACATTCTGATTGGCTTGTAACTGAATTAACATTTGTTGTACCTTTGCCAATTGAGTGATGGCGACCATCATTCGGGCCTCCTCTCCAACTACAGGTGGATCACCCCCACCATTATTTGGGTTCCCACCATTTACACTAGCCTCTTCCTCAATCCCTTGGTTGTTCTGTTCCATTGTTTTCCTGAAAATCACAATACAAGAAACAACATGGTGGAAACAAGTATTAGATGCCAAAAACTCACGCGTTAGTCAAACACACCTCAATGACTCAAAGCATGACTTGACATCCTATGGTCCACTACTTAGCTACCCTAACCTTAGCATTTTGTTATACTATGTTTTTTCACTTAACTTCCCAAGACTTCCTATTAGAAGAGAACGTTGATCAGGCGTCCTTCCAATCGAAATTCAAGGCAAGTCCCTTGGGTGTCAAAGACACACATAATAGTCACAAAACACTAACACCACAACTCCCAACAATTACCTCTAACTCACACCTCATGTACAAATTTCATTTAATCACATGGTCCCCTAACTCGGACCTACAACCTAAGCTCTGATACCAAGTTGTAACATCCCAAACTCACAATTTCTCAAAAATGCGGAATTTAAAATTTTTGCTTAAATAGAAATCCTCAAATAACATTTCCAAAACCATTTAAAAGGGAAAGTGTAAGACCGCTAGAATAAAATCATTACTACTACAAAAGCTCACTAGCCTCCAAAAAATGACACCAAGATAAAAATAAAACTAAACTACTGCATAAGTTTCTAACCACAATTCTTCGAAATACAGTAACCATACAATTCTACCAAAAGTGCTAATGTGAAGCACAAGAGTAACAATCCTCAATGTCCATGACCTCAACCAAAAGTCATCATCCAACCATCTTCCTTTCCTCAGCTTCATGCATTAATATTTCACGTGTATTGCCCGAAGCCCTTTTTGAAAAGATTTGAGCATCCCATGCCCTAAAAATAGCTATTGCTATGGGCAATAGTTCGTATGCCCCACGCACAAGATTTTGGGGTACGCCCCGTGCACCCGTTGGACTTACTTAGGTTGCCAACAATTGGACTTACTCAGGTTTCCAATAACGCCACACGTCCCACGCAGGCCATGCATAATACATACATATATATTATACTTATCCATATCTCGTAGTATGCATCTCAATCATTTCATGTCATTCTCATATCATGCTCAACATTTCATATTATCAACAAGTGCAACAAGGATAATAATCAAAACAGTACTCAGAGCTGTACAATTAAAATGTTATAATCATACACTCACCAATACCGCTTTTCAAACCTTCTCCTTGCCTTTGTTCAAGGCGTCAAGATTCTCCGCGAGATTCCCTGTCAAAAACAAACTAATAATTTCAGTCCGCATGATATATAAATTGACAAGGAAAAAACGAAATCCTTAAATTAAACCAACATTCGATACGGTTTGATTTTTATAATTACCAACTGAATAATTAACTATTTTAAAGAAGCTTAGTCCCTAACACTTCCCAAACACAACCAAAGTCCATATCCGAACACCCCAAAAAGTTACCACAAATCTGCTAGAAAACCCAGCGGGGACCGGTGCCCCACGGTACAGGGGACCGGTACCCTGCAACTTCCAAAACACACTGTTCAGCGGGGACCGGTAACCCACGGTACAGGGGACGGGTACCCTCTGTGCAGAATGCAAATCTGCTGCAAAATGTTTTAACGAACTAACTTCGAATATTTTCGATCTAACCTCCAAGCATCCAAAATTAATTCAACACAAGTGTTCTAAACATGTTGCTACTAAACATACTCGATTTTGGGGTCTTATACACCAATCAAACACCTCCAATTTACCCAAAAACCATCTAGATATAGGAATTTTTGCTCAAAAAACGAGATTAACTAAATTACTCGATCTAGGCCAAATCTGAAACGATATGATGTTGAAATCTATATCAATGGAATTGTATTTACCTTAGGAACAATGTTGAAGAAGGCTTCTATAACATCCCAAACTCCAAAATACACAAAAATTAAAAAATTTTGTAAACTTCTTTGCTAGATAAAATCTCAAGTAATATTTGCCAAAACCAAATAAAAGAAGCAACGGAACTTCTACTATAAATCCCAATAGACTACCATTACACATAAAACTCCAAAAAAGGAACTTCGAGGAAAAACAACTAAACTATTACAAAAGTCCCAATACACTTCTCTGGAAATAATGAGATAATAATAATCTATCATAATTTCTAAAATCATCTACAAGTACCAATATCTTCTTCACTAGAAGGCTCTAGCTCCTCAATCTCATCCAACCATCCAATGACCTCCTGCCTTGTAGTGGGCCGCTAACCCGAACCTATTTCCAAGCCAAAGACAAGGAAACAGAGTGTGAATATAATATCTTTAACTTCCAGAATACAAGTAATATCAGTGACAGTAAATCATGAATTATGAGCAGTTATGACTTTCATTCCAACAATGCATCTCATGCATGATACTTTACATATACCGGCCAAGGCCACTTTTTCAAACGATTTGAGCATCACATGCCCTGAAAATAGCTACTACTATAGGTAGTAGTTCGTACGCCCCGCGCACTAAAGTTTGGAGTACGTCCCACGCACCCGTTGGACTTACATTGGTTGCCAACAATCACCACCCGTCCCACGGAGGCATGCATAATATATATATAAGTGCATATTATGCTTCTCTTCACAACTCATGCATATATGTGTATGCATATCATTACATCATACCATCACTTTCATGCATTCATGTTCATGCATATCCATCTCATCATGCATTATGTCCATGCATATAAATCTCAACAAACAATAATAGTTAGCTTCTCATGCACAAGGTAACAATTAACTAAAATAATCCTGTGAATGTACCATTAAGGATACAATATTCTTACACTCACCAGATCCGTTGTTCAAACCTTTTTCCTTGCCTGGTTCAAACCCTTTCCTTGTCCTTGAGTAAGGCCTCAATGCCTTCCTCAAACGTCCTTGTCAAAACAATTACGATTTCAGTTCACATGAATATATAATCTGACAGGAAGATAACAAAATCATTAGATTATACCAACTGGATAGATAATTTCTCTTTAATCTACCTTTAAGAGTCTTTTAATTGGACCCCCATGCCCTTTCAAAACATTTTAAAACTTTTGCTAAAAATTTTCAGAAATTAAATAGCCCCGACCGGTCGACCCAAATCCGCGACCGGTCTAGACCCCACTGACATGTCTCGACCGGTCGACCAATTTGCCTAGACCGGTCTAGACCTCACTATCAAGCCTCGACCGGTCGATGTTTTCCCTAGACCGGTCGACGTTCTTCAGAAACGAATTTTTAGAAAACGTTTTGTCGAACCACTTCGTATTCTCAACCTCTAAAACACGATCTATTACCTCCAAATCTCAAAAATCAAGTGTACCAAAGTGATTCTAACATATGTAGGCTATACATATTCAATCGGTGGCTTAAAACACTCTCAAATCTCATGGATTCAACCCCAAAAACTAGGGTTCTTCCCAAAAACGAATTGGATGATTAAATTTAGATCTAGACCAAATGTGAAGTGTTATAGACATACAAACTACCTCAATGGATTCATACTAACCTTAGGAATAAGGTTGGAGAAGACTCCTTCCTTGGATTCCTCCTTCAAGAGCCTTAAATCTTCAATTTTCCTCTTCTTCCTTTGGCCTCTCCCTCTTTTCTCTCTAACCCTTTCTTTCCTCACACTTGTGTAATGAGAGAATGGCTCCCAAGAACCCCTAAAATCAGATTTTAATTGTAAAAGACACCTTTGCCCTTACTAAAACCTCCAAATCACCCTTGTCTACCCTTTCTTTACTTATACATATAATTAGGGTATTTAATAAAATGGATATAATGTATAATTCTCTATTGAATCTCTACACTCTCCTTATCCTCCAATACCCTTTTATTTTTCTTCTTATGAATAACACTTTGTCATTAATTAAATTATTTATATTTTTAAATAATTGCGACGGGTATTACAACTCTCCTCCCCTTAGGGAATTTCGTCCTCGAAATTAAAATACCTTAGAGATTATACCAATCCACCTTAAACTCTTCCACTATTTTCTTCCAACTCTCTACTTTTCGACACAAGGTTTTATCTATAAAAAATTTGACAAGTTCCACGTTCCCAAAATCTCGTATCAATTATTCACCATTTTCATTTCATTCCTTCTCCTATTCCCACAATTGATTTGCAAAAAGGAACATTATTTCCAATCCCCTACATCATTACCAGCATAATTTCTCCTTATCAACCTCAAGTTTTCATCAACACGACAGTAGCAATTTATAATCAATGATATACCAAGGACTTAATATCACGACGCCTTTGCCAACTTGCTCTTAAAATACCAAAAGGACTATAGCTCTATCCACTCATGATGAATATAATAAGGTCAACCCAGTCCTTCTCTTACCATCTCCAATTTCTACTTTAAAACATATCTCTACTCTATCATTTCCTCATGGCCTTTAATTCAAAATTTTATTATCACCACAAAGGTTTTCATACTATCTATGATCTGGTCTACTCAAGACTTCTCGTAGTTCCTCACAAAAGTGCACTGTACTCTTCCCTCTCAATCCCGCATTCCTTAACCACAATGGAACTCAATTCCTATAATCGAACAATTTCTACTTCTATTGCTTCTAACTACAACTCCAATCACATCAACGCGCTCCGAACAGCAATGATAGTCACAACTCTCTTTTCCTTTACAAAACAACCAGACCTACCATAGAGTTACCACAAGAACACTTAGTTCTTAATTCCAATTCTAACTCATAACGATTGTTATCAGAACAACTTCCTTAAAGATTTTTAAACAACAACAATACTTTCCAAACTAGCTTGATACTCATGTTATAATAACTCTAATCCGAACTTACCATTACCTCTTAACAACACTTTTCTAACCACATGATGAGTAAACATTCTCTTCCATAGAAATTTTCCCAAAAGAAGTAACTTGAAATTACGTTGATACTTCTACTACACACACTTCGCTTCACAAAAGACAATTGTCTCAAGATTTCGAACAACAGTTTCGTGCATTCTCACAAAAATCCTCCAATATTCCAATAACCCTCTACCATAGACCACAATTCTACATGTGCAACTCATACAAACCTCAAAGTTGCATAACCACCTATAAGCCTTATACTCAAAATTTCCACATAACTTGTACATCACCTTTCCTAGCTCTATACTCGAGTACCACTATGTGCATACATACTTTTCCACCACTCAACTAAACCATCAAAGTCATTCCAAATTTTCATTAAACGGAAACATACAAACTCCGCCCAACAATCCACAACATCTCAGCCAAAAATAAAAATTATCCTTAAGCATTAGGCAAAAGGTGCCACGAATATACTAGAATATAATCTCCCAAATCTAATTAAAGTTTAGGTATAACAACTTTACCCTCCAGATTTCATATCCTCAAACTCAAATCTCTAACCGCATAAAACACTTAACCACGACTTCCCTTCTTTCCCTTCTTAATTTAACATCTCTCGGTCCAACCACACTAGCCTCAATATTAAGGATTTATCATCCTAGTTACCAAAATTAAACTCACACCAACAAGAGAGACGAACAACTTCCTCTTAAGACATCTCAATTAAGACCCCTTTTGCTTAGCTAAAAGGACCACAATCCCAGTGAGTCTAACTAATACAATGCTAATTGCTCCAAATGACTTAACATCCATTTACCATTACTCTTGAAGTTTGTCCAACTTGACTTAACAACGATCAATCTCACTTGCCACTACTTTTCGAATCGGAAATCACTAGAATTTCCCTCAGTCAATAATTCCTCTTATCACTATTTCAACATTACTATAGTCATTAATCCTTTCTTTAAACTCTTAAAATCATTCTCACTCCTTTCCTTAGTAACTCAATCTCATACCACCTAGTTGAACCATACAACCATATAACTTGACCGAAAAAGGTCTCTATAATCTTCTAATAGCAATTCGCTAACCCAAGAATTTACCTTGGAACACATATCAATCTCTTGTACACCACAATAATTCCAATTTCTTATCCGTTTTACGCCAATGCTTCTCACTATGATAGTGTAATTTAAAAGTACCACTAAACACTACTAAGGGTTTCATCTGCAATTAACTACCACAACTTCTTCATCTCGATTTCTGATAGACCAATACTCACATATTGCTCACACTATTCCTCAAATCGATAATACCCTAAGGTTTTCATCAAGTCACAATCCCCACGAAATATAAACTATCCATATGGACTCTACTCAACCCAACTCTCTCTCACCACAAGGATATCCTCAAGATATCACTCACGTTCCTTTCTCAACAATAACATGGGTGATAAAACCACTAATACTATACTGAAATTCTCTCACATGCCATAACTTCTAAATTTCACACTTAACCCAATCCACAATAAGGTTTCTTTTCGAAACATACTACTACCACCCCAGGACAAGGCCTAATGTAACACTGAATCAAAAACATATTATAACTCTCGTTAACATCTCGATAATAACATACTCTATGCATAACACAAGCCACACTTCCTGTTATCCTCATTTCAGGCTCAAACAAAAGAAACACACACCGATTCATATCAGATTCATTTCCTTCTCTATCTCACATATTACTTCCAACGTAGCTCACACACATGCATTCAACTACATGCCCCAATAGTAAAAGGTCATAATACACTTGTTACTCTTTTATCCACACCGAAAACAATCTGACTCGAAGGCTTATTAAAATTTTTGTAAGTTACCTTAACAAATTTCTGCACTCACAGTTACATTTCTACCACCTGTCCAACTATGGACTTAGTATAAGCACACATGTGCTACCAATCCACACCACTTCCGATCCACAGGTCACTAGGTTGCTTAACATGACATGCATACTTTCAAGCAACAATCAAATTATCATAATAGTGAGTACATAACAGTGTGATTTATTATCAAGTACTGATTGCTGAAAACAGTAAATATACACCTTTTGCACTTTTGCCTGCACCACTCGTCACAATTCTGCAATTGATGCTGGAAGCCAACTCTGTTGCTGTGAATATTGACTGCTTGGCATCCATACTAGTTGTACCCGAACATTTGAACCATTGTGTCTTCTCAGCACATGCTCTCCTCCATAACATAGAGCTCCACAATCGATACATCCCTTAAGAACTATTAAATCTCTCTCACCCAATTGTCGACTAATACCCAACTCTTTCTTTCCCCTCATCCACATTACAAATCTCATATTCTCACACTCCTCTTTTGATTTCCACCTGACGCTTTTGAACATCAAGTCATTATATGTCCTTCCTCACTACTGTTGCGCCGGGAAAAATTCTTCCGCCTCCCTTCTTCGCTTCCGCCCGAGGTTTTCGGGAGTCGCGTTTCTGGATGGCGTACTTTGAATTTTCGGGGTTTAATGCGACGTTTGAAAATGATTTTGATGATGGTTGGACTTATTTGATTTAAAAATGTTCAGACTTAATAACGGTTTTATAATTGCCGAAACAATATATATCCTATTATTAATCTGTTTTTCAGAATCGCCACTCGGCATAGAGTTATGGTGTGCCAAGTCACCGGTTTTATTAAAAGAATGGTCTGCGAAAATCAGAGAATCGAGTTCGGAGATTTGGTTACGAATGGGGAAGGTATTAGGCACCCCACTCGCCCTTTCGGTACTTCCTTTTCAAAAATGAATTTTCTTCCAATTTAAAATCAAAGATTTCTCGGCCAAGAGAAATAAAATATAAAACTGATGTTTGAAATAAACTTTAAAAGGGGAATTACAGATGGGCAACGCTTCGATTCTATTTCTGATGTTTTATGAAAGAATTTTAAAGAATAAATTGAACTTTGATCTTTTTGATAGTTTTTGCAATTTTTAGTCGGACAGAACTCCGACCTTATTTTGAGAAAATGTTTATCTTTTTGGTTTTGAGACTCCAACGGAATATCGAGTGATTCGGTATTACCCGACTTAAAAAACATTTCCGTGATCCTTAGT
>NMUG010005790.1:0-12933 GCA_002855965.1 Monotropa hypopitys | reverse complement strand
ATATCCACTCCCTATTTATATTGCTGGGCCCAGCCCAGTTTGTGCCTATGTGTGTGCATGTGGGCTTTGTGTGTGCTGTGGCCCTAAATCGTCTAAGTGTGTGCGTGGCCCTAATTGCTACGTGTGGTGCTGTGATATATAATGTGTGTGTGCTCTTAGGTCAAAAGGACCGAGTTTATTTTGAAGAGAGGGAATATCTCTCTGTGCGGCGATATTTGTCTCGTCCTCTCATCTCTCTCTCCCGTCTTCATCTTCTTCCTCTCGTCTCTCTCTGTGAGTTTGAGAAAAGAGTGTGTGATGCAGACCTGAGCTTGAGAGCATCTCCTTCGTCATCTCCTCCTTGGTTCGATCTCCAAAGCAGGTCTGTCTCTATATGGTTGGAGTCGATCTGCGGAGCACTTGGGCGTTGGTTGAGCTCCGGTCACTGTGTAGGGTTTAGGTGGTTGGTCTGTGTTGGTGGTTGCCGGCGTAGAGGGTCTGTTGGCTATAGGGCTTGGCCGTGACCTTCGTGGTCTCACCTGTGTTGGTCCTTTCTGCCGTGGTTCACTTGCTGTGATTGTGGGGCTCAGATACCTGAGCCGATCTTCTACCTCACTTCCCTCTGTTTTCTGGTTTTTGGCTACCCAGGAGCCCGGTTCTATAAACTCTGTGTTTAAACATATATAATCGGTTTATATATCTTATGATTCTTCTGCTGCGATTAAAATTTCGTGACTAATTTTGCCCTATTTCTGTTCTTAACAGGGTACCTTGGAGCGGCCTCATTCGTGTAAAATCCCAACACATCCAACCTAACTACTAATGGAATGCCACTAATATATATACTAGCGTATTGCACGTGCCGATAGCACTCAACAATTCGAAAGCGCAACACAATACATAAGGGTACGATAAAACTTCAGGCATTAGTAGTGCATTTATCATTGATTCGTGCCTTCGGCATATTGGAGTGCCTTTGGTACTCATTATAAGTAACGGAAACTCGATCCGAGTTTTCGATATACCCCGTGTCGATGGCACAGGGCGATCGATTAGATTGTGCAACATAATACATAAGGGTATGATGAAACTTCAAGTGTTGATAGTGCCTTCGACACCGACTCTTAATTTTGGCACTTTGGAGTGCCTTCGGCACTCATGATGAGTGACAGACACTCGATCCGTATTTCCGGTATACCACATGTTGATGACACGGGGCGACAGAATAGAAAGCGCAATATAATACTTAAGGGTACAATGAAAATTTGGATGTCAGTAGTGCCTTCGATACTTGTGATGAGTGACAATACTCAGTTTGTATTTTTGGTATTGCCTGTGTTGATGACACGAGACAATAGAATAGAAAGCGCAACACAATACTTAAGCGTACAATGAAGTTTCAGGTGTTAGTAGTGCCTTCGGCACTGATTTGTACCTTTGGTACTCATGATGAGTGACAACACTCGATCCATATTTTCTGTATAGCCCGTGCGGATGACCTGTGCTGATGGCACTCGATGTTGGTGCCTTCGCCCCTAAGGTGACAGTTTGTGCCGATGACACTCGTCCAGTGCCGATGGCACTGGTTGGTGCCTTCAACACTAACGCGTGCCTTCAACACTAAATAATCCAATATGTGTGAAAAACATTAGCATGGCAATGATACGGGGCGACACAGATTGTGCATACAAATTACACATGCACACGCCTTCTAAACACAATTTCTCTAAAAAATCATTTTTATAATAAGTTCCTAAAGATATGGCACAACTTGTTAGACGTGACAATATTTCAATTGTTAGTAGTGCATTCGGCATTAATTCATGCCTTCGGTACTGATAAGTGACAATACTAAATCCGTGTTTTCGATATTTGAACATCCTTTTGACATTTCGTAACGCACTATTAACAAAATCGAGACTACATATTAAACAAATTATTTAACTAACCGAGTAAAAAACTGCAATGTTTCTAAAGACAAAGTATGAAGCAACACATTCTTAACGCAATTTCTCTCAAAAACTATTTTTAGAGGAATGTATTTTGAGGCATAAAAATAATATTTTTTGAATTTGGACTACAGATTTAATTGTAACTTTTGTTTTTAGGGGTAAAGAATCGAGTTGAGGTCTCACACAACCTAAAGGTCCGACTCAATTTATTAGTCGTGATTATATTTTGAGTGTTAATAATACATTCGATATTGATGAGCGACGACATTCGATCCATGCCGATAGTACTTGACCCGTATCCACGTGTCCTCAATACTTGAAATTAGTTTTATATGTTGAACATGTGTTATGCACTATGAAATGTGATAGCTTTGTAGACACTTCGTTACCCAATATATTTTTTATTTTCTTCAAAAAGCTAGTTTGGGGATATTGAATTGTCAAATTACAATTTTCTTCAATAGATCACATAATCAGTAATATTTCAGGGATATTGAATTTTTTTGCTTAAATTAAGGGAAAATGCGGACATGAATTAAACGAATAACATTTCCAACATTCCGCATTCAAACATTCAAAGAATTGCTGGACTAATATGAACAAAAAAAGATGAAAAAAAGAAATATCTGGACAACCTGGATTTTATACCACTCTAAATAATTCATGATTCACAGTCTAAGAAATTTATCACATCCAGAAGTGAGCACCAAAGTATCACTCATTTTGTTCATTAACCCATTGCTTGTATGCTGGGAAGGCCTTGCTGGGTCATCCGAAGGGCATGGTGGGGGGTCATAACCTAAATATCACCCACAACCACTGCAGATCCTTCCAAATTTGCCGTGTGTACACATGCCTTGCCGTAGCCATTACTTTTCAGAACACTCTCTCCAGTCCTTGCTCCAATGGCCTCTCTCTAAATGTTGCAACTTCTTCATTTTGCTGGCAACAAAGAAAAATCATATGTCAGCAAACAATTGAAGGAAATTAAAATTTGGTGTATAAAGATGACATCATTTATTTGTAACCAGTATGGTAAAGTTCTGAATAAAACACTGTCAAAACCAGTCATTATATGGAAATTATAATGTACTAATTCATTGCAGGTGGAGGAATTTCCATAACCGGTGGAGGATTACCGCCAGTTAGATCGGTCTGTGGCTACGACATCAGGATGACAAATGTATTGTACACAACTAATTGTAAACCAAAACAGAAAGAAAAAATGAACTGTAATTATTTGCTCTATTATAAATTGTTTTACATGTAAGTATACAAATGAACCAATGAATTGTAATTATTTGATCCAATTGTAATTATTTACCAACCCTTTCACCAATTCATATACAAATGAACCAATGAATTCTCATTATTTGAATAAATAAATTGTAATTATTTTAAGTGATGAATTGCACTATTACAAACTGTAATTATTTGAACCAATGAACCAATGAATTGTATGCATACAAATGTAAATAATACCAGACCGTGCAATTCCTCAAAAACTATTTTTTCTTCAATGAAAACTATTTCTTCACACAAATCCTATCACACGATCTCGGACCTCACAATCACAACAGATGAGTCCAGTATTAATCGACACAAAAAAATCACAATCAATACACTATAACTTGATGTAAAAAAAATCTACACCAAAACACATGCAAAAAATTGAACATCAACACAAATTTTCGCAGGAGGTAGAGAGGGAATAGAAGTCACACATTGCCACATTGTCGCATTTAACCACATTAGAACATCAGCAAAAAAAAAATCCCTAATATCACCATGTTTTACAAAGTGAAAAAAATTTCAATCCAACCCCCCCCCAAAACCAATCAAAATTCAGAAAAACTATTGAGGTGATATCACTATATTTTACAAACTAAAGAAATTTTCAATCTAAAAACCAGAAAACCCAATCAAAACCCAAAAAAATCTATTGCGATGATATCACTGTATTTTACAAACTATAGAAATTTTCAATCCAAAACCCAAAAAAACAATCAAACTCTAAAATATTTACCCAATATATAAAACAGAGAACGTTGTATAAATACAATATGGAATTCGTGTATAAATTCAATGGACAAAACCCAATCTAATACAACGAATACACAATGATATCATCCCAATTGAATACACCATTTCACTATAATTGATATCACCCCAATGAATAAATTCAATGATGAAATCGTACCTCGAAGGTAGGCGGTGCGCGAGGGAGTTAGACAGTGCAAGACGGAGCTTGGCGGGTGAGTACGGGGCACTGGGCATGGGCATTGATTGTCCAACCTCTTTGTGTCCTTTTGTGTTTGATATCCCAATGATGGGTCTGAGAAGGTGTGGTGACGATGACGATGGTGGCGGATACTTGGGGTGAGAAGAAATGAAGTGTACCGAGGACTACCAAAAGGAGGGGCACAGGCAGGGAGAGAGAGAGTTTGCGTTTGAATTCCAAAAATACAGAGAGAGAAAATGATGCTGGAGAGGAAAGCGTATTTTATTTGTGACATGGGTGTGGATGAGAGGGGTCTCGAGTGCTGATAAGTGTATTGGGCAGTGTGTCGTGGCATAGGCCATCGTGAGAGGAACATGACTGTGGAAGGATTGGAGGGTTTTGGGCGGTGGGACAATTGTTGTTTGTGTCGTTGCCCATGTGAATTGTTCTACAGGCCAGGAATAAGTCACTCTTATGATTGTGAATATGGAAACAAATCTCAGCCCTTGGATTTTAATCTAGGGGCTCTCTATATCTTTAGTTATATGTATGTGTATATGTGGGGTCCATAGTAAGTCCTTCCTTGTAATATATATATATATATTAGCGAATGACCCGTGTCAATGGCACTTAAAAATCTTAAATACATGAAAAATGGACGTATCATCCAAAAGATATACACATATTGCCGATCAATATCAGTATTTGTATTTGCTTGATTTGACTCAGTTTCTAATTTTCGAAGTTACATAATCAATCTATTACCGACTACTGCACCCCAATTTGTAGTCAGTGTTGGCATTGGAGGGAAACTGATTAAACTCTTTTCTAGAGCAATTGGTTCAAAAGATATACACCATAATTTTCGAAACAAAAAATGATGATCTAATCATATGCTCAAGATTTCAAAAGAACATCCCAACAAAAAATAGTTACAATCATCCGTACTGAGAGGTGGGTCTAATTTAAAAGAGAGTATTCTTCCAATTTCCAAGTCAAGAATTCAATCAATAAAGTGAGGTCAAAGTGTCTAATTTAACTAATCAAAATTTTTCCTACGGATTTGGTGGCCTTGGATGGTGATTTCGGTTCATTTGTAGCCTTGTCATTATTATTTCGCAGCAGAATGACATTGATGTTTGGAAGGACACCGCTGTGTGCAAATGTCACGCCTCGGATTTTCGAACCATTTTTTGAAATACTATTTAAATAATAAACAAGGGATACAACTACTTGCCATCCAGATATAGTCAGTTAAATTTCTCATTACATCACAGCGCAGTACAAAGTAGAAACATAAAAGAGGTACAAAAGCAGAAGTGAAGTACAAGTACTGGCCTACTACAACTGCTACAGTGAATAGAAAGAACTACAAGTACAAGAGAAGTACAAGTGTGACTATAACTGAAGCACTAAAACTGAAGTACAATGTAAAGGAAATACAACTGAAAACACTACAACTGAAATATGATGTCCAAGAAGGACAACTGAAACTGAAGTAGCTGAGTCCAGGAAAATCTAGCAACTGACTCGAACTTCAAATCAACAAGTCCTCCAAGCCCTGCAGAACAGAACTAGAAAAAGAGAAAAGGGAGGGTCTGAGCAAACCACAGCTCAGTGAGAAAACCTCTAACTACTACCAAGCATGCATATGCAGTGCGTGCCTACGTGTCCACAAGCAAACGTACGAAAGCAGTAAACGACCCAAAGTGGCCAAGTAACCCAAACAACAAGTGATGCAAACATAACCCGATCTATAGTGGACATAGGTGTGTTACCAACAAATACGTATTCTCAATTCCTCAAGACTAAGTGCGTGAAAATGGGAAAGTCTCCTAGGTCCAACCAACGCAAACTATGACACAACTCAACCAAACTCCCTACTAGGGTAAGACAACTATAAAGATCTACCACGAATCCAAACGAAAGTACTACTGAGACACCCATTTCTGATTCACCTCACGAACCTTTCCAACTATCCACTTAGTTAAGTATTGAATTCACACCTCGCTTTGAGATATTGGAGGTATTTTTTTCTTTTATTTCCTTCCTTTCTTTTCATTGTCAAATGAATAAACACAGAAATCCCATCACAAGTCCTTTTCTATCCATCATTCCCCAAGTAACGTTGGGAGGGATACGCTACCCCCATTGTGCGCAGTGTCGTGGATGGAGCGACCATCCCGCATTCTGAAACCACGCGAATGCATTTAATTATAATTCCCATATCATCGTTACCAATTACACCATTCCAAAACCACGTGAATGGATTTAATTGTAATATCACACCATTCTGAAACTACGCGAATGAGTTTAATTATAATATCACACCATTTCGAAACCACGCGAATGGGTTTAATTATAATTCGATACATGGGTCACCATTCCAATTCGATTATGTTCCATTTAGTCCACATTTCCATTTCATTTTCTCTTATCGTTGTTACCATGCCTAGCCAAGGCCATCAAACTACATTATTCCATCTAGACCATATTTTCGTGTCAACTTATTCGATCACATTTCTTTTCATTATAAGTTTTCCAAGTGATAGATTCAAGGTTGGATACGCATAGTCCTCGTAGGGCACATCCTCTACATTAGAAGTTCATTACGTTCATTGGGTTCATTATTAAGTCTTCGAGTCAACAACTCAACCTTAACGATCTAAGAGAGACAACCAAGTCAAACAATGCCAATGATCGTACAAATACCCAAGACGTCCAAACAACTAAGTCCAACATCCAACTTCGATGAATTCTCATACAACCATAAAGCCGACCATGATAGGGTACCACCATACACCCGGGGAATTCAAACAACCCGATATCACTACAATACGTGACGAGGAAATTTATCCAACACTTGGGGCTCACCGAACCCTATGGATCCTATAGTGATTAAACGAACTCAACGCGAGTGACCATGCAACCACACAAGTCCTACAATAACCCAATGATGTCTAATCCTCCAAGACACGACCCAAATTTCACAAAGGCAATTCATCGAATACTTGGCGGCCCATAACTCCAATGGTCACTAATCAACCTACAAGTCACCAAGTTACAACCAAACCACTACCAAACACACCCCACCATATCCATTAGCACTAACCCTAGGTCACCTCAAGCAAGGAAATCCATGAATATAAAAAAATGTGACAGTGATACAACAAGACTACGGAAATACACCCTAGGGTACACACTCACACATACACATATTTAATAATAGTTAAGAGTTTACCCATCGGAATTACCAAGGCTCGAAATCCACCAGAGAGAGATCCTCCGCACCACCACGATTCATTCCCGTCCACGCGTAGATCGTCTCAAGCTCTCTAAGGTTAGTGAAGGCAAAATCTTCACGGGTTCAATGGATTTGAGTGGATTTGAGAGAGAAGGAAGGGGTTTTTAGAATTTTATAGAGAGAGGGAGAGGATTTTCGTGAATGATAGGGAGGAGGAGGGTCCAAAAATGAGTTTGGATGCCCTTCTACACAAAAAATG
Organism: Monotropa hypopitys; assembly: GCA_002855965.1. Taxonomy (NCBI): domain Eukaryota; kingdom Viridiplantae; phylum Streptophyta; class Magnoliopsida; order Ericales; family Ericaceae; genus Monotropa; species Monotropa hypopitys. The sequence goes on along the minus strand of NMUG010005790.1, from coordinate 5,278 downwards.
ACTATATATACGCCCCAAGAATGACCAAAATGACCTTACTAAGCTTCAACAGATTTTCCATCAGACCGTACCGCAACTGGTCACGCTTGCGGTCGCATTTGCGATCGTGTTGTGCAACCGGTCGCGAGGAAGAGTGGAACCGGTCGCGCTGCGGTTTGGCCCAAAAACTGCTTGGGAGTATTTTGGGCATAGAATCTTCGTCCGAACTCCGATTGACACAATTCAAGTTGCGTTGGATTCCAAATTGAATTTTTTACGATTCTTACTAAGAACATAAATAAATTTTAAGAATGACTCGGGATCATAATGGGCCTAGAAGACCCTTGGCACTTTGTCGGAATAACCCAAAACAATGCCAACTCACTATCGGGGACTCTCACTACCCCGAACCATTGAATTTCATCGAATGGGACCCGATATCAACCATAATGATATTTAAGAAATTATTTAAAATTCTACGTCATTACAGCAAAGGTCACACCTACCAACAATTTTCCTAGCTCTTCATCATTCCTCACTACGAGGAGATTGTTTCTTCTAACTCTAGCACCTGCAAGGAACACAGTCTTAGGAGAGAGTAAATTCAATGGATGAAAACCAAAGAAAAGAATGCTAAAGAAAATGTAGAATCATTAGTAACTCTCGTAAAACCTTACCAATTAAATTAAATGAAAACTAATTGCTTTTGTGTGCGAGTCAAAAATACAATTTATTTCTGAGAATTAACACTATGTAGTAGCGGTAAGTCAGAGGTCAATCACAGGGAAAGTGAAATGATTTTTGTAATTGAATCAAGGTTCCTAAATTAGTTTGCTAAAAAGATTTGATTTTTGGGAATTGAATATTGAACCTAAGAACGAAATTAAAATGAGATTAAATCTATAAGAAGAACGTGATTAGGGATCATCGATTCCATTTGGTCTACCTATTCATTGTTCTCAAGACGCACAAACCATATTTGGACTAATCAATATCTTAGGTTCCAACCCTAATGAATATTATCGAAAATATTCACAAATTGCCGGATAGAATAGACGATTGTTGCCTAGTATGGCCCGACTCACTGGTACAACCCATCTCAACGACTCGGATTGTCTAACGGAATGACCCATCGTACGGTGAATCGTCTATAGTATCCTAACTCACGGGACCAATCAAGTACCATTGCATGTACTACGATTATATACCGACAAATAATTGAAAGAGATCGAAAGAATTGAATGTTCATTCAAAGAATAAACTCATCAAATACATACAATCAATCCAAAACCAAAACCAAAACTAATACAATGAGTAATAAGGGATTACAAACTTCATCAATGTTCCCTAACCTTGAAGCTTAGCCAACCATAGCCATGATGGCTCTTAGAGAGGAGGAGGAAGATGAAGCTTCCATGGAAGAAGATTTGGTATGGTGGCTCTCTAGCCTCTCTCTCTAGGTTTTTCCCTTGCAAAATATGAGATAGAGTAATGATAGAACAAACTCCCTTAACCTAACCTTAAGTTATACTTAAATACCCCTCAAAACATAATTAAAATTTAATTAAATTGTAGAAAATTGGGCCGCCTCGTCTGAACTATGGTCCAGCTCGTTCGGACAATGAGTCTAGGCTTCACAATACACATCTCTGGCATGCTCGTATGGACCATTATTCTCCATCGTCTGGACGACGGTTGGATCCTGTCTGGACCAAGCTCTCTCCCATACGGACCATGACTTCTCAAGAACTTTGGCAAACTAACTGCTCGGTCATCCGGACCATTGAATCTTCGCGTCCGGACGACGAGTACTCTGATGTATTTTTTTCTCTTTTAAGCCTCCGTCTTCATCTTTTAGGCCACAGGGTCTTCTTCAACATTGCCTGGAACATCGATACCCATACAACCTCACATGAACATCATCAATTTGGCCTCGGATGTTCCACTTTATCTTTATTAGCTCATTTCTCGTTTAATCCCTGGGAAATCGACTAAAGTTGTAAATCCCATAAAACTCATTAAATACACGACTTAGGATTAACAAATTGTATGTCTAAGGAACATAATTAGGTACGTTTCCGTACCTATCACATCCCCCAACTTATACTTTGCTAGTCCCGAGCAAAGAAATAAATGAAAGCAATAAATGACAGTAGAGAAATACACAAATGCAAGACAATGAAAATAGTTTCTTTGAACTCTCACGCGACCCCGGTAGGACGAGTATGGTCTCGTGAGGGTTTTCAGCAGTGTTCACTCACAAAACACATTTAAACTAAAGAAGGAACTATGAACCCATCACTCTCCAACATAACAAAAGGTAACATTTTTTCTTTATCTCTCTCTCTCTCTCTCTCTAAAAAATTATTACTTTCATGTACCACACATTTTTTATGTTTGATTTTTTATTCATAATTTATTAATCACATAAAATATTTTAAAATTTTATTTTTTGTTGCAAACTCTTTCTCTCTCTCACTCTAAAAAATAAAATAAAAAATTGTAACTTATTTTCCCCTTTTTTGTTTTTGTTTTTGTTCATGACTTCATTTTTTAACTTATATAATCATATAAATATATAATTCACTAAAATAACCTAAAACCAATTCTTCCTTTTTGGGGATTATAAAAAATACATAGAAATGAGAGAAATAAAGTATTTAACAATCTTTTTTTGCATCGGGCCTTGCACGTGTCGTGTTGTGTCCGTCCTACTTCCGTGTCGTACCATGCTAGACCAACTTCTGTGCTCGTGTCGTGTCGTGCTAGAATATAGTCGTGTCGTGCCACTTGCACCGTTGACTTTGGGTCGTGCTTATACCGTGCCATACCAACTTCCGTGCTCATGCCGTGTAGTGCCGCGTGCCCCGTTGATTTCGACTCGTGCTTGTGACATGCCAGACCAACTTTTGTGCTCGTGTCGTGTCGTGCTAGAATATAGTCGTGTCATGCCGCGTGCCCCGTTGACTTCGCGTCGTACTTGTGTCGTGCTCATAGCAGTCCGTTCCGTGCCGTGTCACGTGCTGTTTTAGATCGTGCCGTGCCTGCTTAAATTCCGTACCTGTGCTTTCCCCATGCCTACTTATACCATGCCATTTCGCGTCGTGCCCTGCCCGTGCCAACCTGTCCCGTTTGACACCCCTACATATGCCCCCTAGACTAATCTATGGATGCCATTTCATTTTCCTTTCTTGTTATACTTTAGATTCCCTTTTCAAAGGTTTGGGTTTCAGAATAATAAAGAGAGTAGTTGAAGGTATTTTTCAAATGCCTATATAATGCATGGTGGTTCTGTTGTCTTTATCATTAGAGGTTGCATTACATGCATGCATGTGAGTCTAGCTTTGTCCTTTTCATTTACCCCTTTCAAGAAAACAAAACTCGTTTTCCTGATACATTTTTAGGGAAATTGTTTTTTTGGCGAATGAACACCAGATGAACCTTAACTATGATCAACTTTCTGTAACTTTTAAACAGGGGCATGTAAGGTGTTTATGTTTAACAAGGAGTCTCCATTAATGTCAGGAATGAAAAAGACTATAGGAAAAAAATAACAATTTTGACTAAAAAAACAAGAACATGAAAACTTTGATGTCAACCTTCCAAATTTTATTAACATCAGACTCTCTCTCATTACCCATATATAGCTCATGGAGAGGGACTCATAGTACCACTACTAGACCTTCATGATTACAAGTGTAGACAAGGGGAACCTATGTATTTACTACCAAGTGTCCATTACCGCTATAAATCTTGAGGTGGATGCAGAACCCCATCTCCACGAAAAACAGAGGTGGTTTGATGTAATCTGATCATCATCTGCTAATGGAGAAAGAAACTTTCTTTGTTCTTTTGCATTTGATATTGGTACTTTCCCATATTGCATTGATCACTTGCCAACCACACCCATTCCCTCCCTATGCTGTGATTTATTTTGTCCAAACTTGGACTCCAACGTTTTGTGCAGTACCCACAAACAAGTGCTGCCCGAACTTTGTACCCAACTTCACCCTTCACGGCCTCTGGCCGGCTGATGCCGCTGGATAATCACCGACCCATTGTAGCACTGATAGTCAAGTTCAAAACATTTCGGCTGAGGTAACATCTTACCCACTATAACGTGTTTTATGAAAAAAAAAGTGTGTTTTTTACATTTCCATTTTCTAAGTGCTAATCCTCTCTCCCTCTCGCTCTCTCTCGCTCTCTCCTTTTGTGGTGGGTATTGATCAGACAACTGCCTTACGGGTTCCTTTATCACAAGCATGGCCGAGTGTTAGAGTACCCCATAAATCTTTCTGGCAGCAAGCATGAATGGAACGAAGATGGGACATGCTGCTTGTTAAAGACTGACAAAAATGAACTGCTTGAGGGCCTCCATTGCACAGAGGAACAACATCAACTTGCTGAGGATTTTATCAACCTCGGGTGTTCAACCTCATTGGGATGCAATTTACAACAAGGTTGCTATGGAGAGTGCCGAAATGTTTTGAACTTGACTATCGGTGCTACAACAAGGTTTCTATGTCATATAAAAAAACTTTTGAAGTTGAAAAATTGAGCTGAGAAGTTTCTAACCGCAGTCATTCAAATTTACAAAATGCATCAAACCACTGAGACGGCGACTGAAAACACATTAAATGCTGCTCTAAAAAATATATATTATAAACATCTACATAAATTGGGCCCTATTTTGGCCCAAACATTTGGGGGCCCTAGGCGATGGCCTGGTTAGCCTATGCCCAGGGCCGGGCCTGTCAGCCGGCCAGATGCCGTGAAGGGTGAAGTTGGGTACAAGGTTCGGGAGGCACCTGTTTGTGGGTACTGCACAAAACATTGGAGTCCAAGTTTGGACAAAATAAATCACAGCATAGGGAGGGAATGGGTGTGGTTGGCAAGTGATCAATGCATTATGGGAAAGTACCAGTATCAAATGCAAAAAAACAAAGAAAGTTTCTTTCTCCATTAGCAGATGATGTTCATATTACATGAAACCACCTCTGTTTTTCGTGGAGATGGGGTTCTGCATGCACCTCAAGATTTATAACGGTAATGGAAACTTGGTAATGATGTAAATAAACAACGTATGTGACCGGTAAGGGCCATTTTCACTAGCCTATCTCAATGTATACAGTAATTAAGAGGAGGTCTATCCCCATCAGATGCAAAACTTAGTTAATTTTACCTATTGTAGTGCTTTCTTCTGTCTTGTACTTCATATATATAATGGGTAATTGAGATTGTATTGTTGGGTGTGGTTTAAATACGTCCATATGTGTTGGGGTTTTCTCACATAGTTAGA